>JASDQU011442919.1:10448-23473 GCA_032191745.1 Picea mariana | reverse complement strand
GGAAGATTCTATTAGGTCTTCTTACATCCGCCTTATTCTATTTTATTGAAAGGTCTTATTAATATTGACCTTTATTACATTCGAATACATTGATCTACCTATGTGCGGGTTAGGACCTTAACACTTTCTTCTTCCAACATGAGGAGGGTATCAATTATTTGTTGTATAACTGATGAGGGTTTTCCTCTAGAATCCTGAGCAAGATGAAGAGATGGAAGATATAGCTCGTTCAGGAGAAGTGCTTCCTGTCTGTATACTAGAAAGTATGGGGAATTTCCTATGGCTTCCTTGGGTGTTACTCTATCATCCCATAGGGCATTATGGAGTGAACTATGCCAATTCCTCTGGTTTTCTACAATTGTTTTCTTTAATATCCTCACTAGGCTCTTATTGGTGGATTCAGCCACTCCGTTCCCCTATGGATAATAGTTTGTAGAGTATCTGATTATGACTCCTTTGTCTAGAGAAAACTTTGTTAATAAGGTGGAATAAAAGTAAGTTGCATTATCAAAAATAAGGATGTCAGCCACATTGAACCTTGTGATCAGTTGTTGTTCTATGAATTGGATCACCACCTTTTCGTTTACATGAGTCTAAGGGATGGATTCTACCCATTTAGTGAAATAGTTTGTGGCAGTTAGTATGTATCTATGTTGTTTTGAGGAACTCAGTATAATTTCACCTATGATATATAACCCTCATTGCTCGAATGGCCTAGAAATGGCCATGGGTTGGAGTGGGACAGTTGTCCTCTTTTCCCTCCTCGTGCTTATTTGACAAGTTTTATAGTTTCTAGCGTATGTGTGAGCGTCCTTGAACAGAGTAGGCCAATAATAGCCAGCTCTCAGTATTTTATGAGTAGTAGTTTTTCCTACGAAATGTCCACCTACAGGACCATCATGGATTTCCTTCATAACTTTGTCTGCATCTTCACATTCGAGACATCTTAAAATCACCCCATCATAATTAACACAGAAGAGCACCGAATTTATGAGGCGATATTGTGATGATTTTAACCTGAGGGCTCTCCTTTCCCTAGGATTTAGGTTTTTTGGGCAAGTTCCATGATGCAAGAGATAAGTCAATTTATCATACCAAGATTCTTGCCCTGGGGAGACGTGTGACACTTCACCACACCACCATGCTAATTCATTCTCCCATCTGAGGTCTTCATTTACTTGGTCCTAGGCTTCAGCTGCTAGTTTGCATAACCCTTTTCCCTTAACCAGTTTAGCAGGTTTTATATCTAGATCAAAATCATGGACTACTGTTATCTAGTTTCTATTTCTTTCCCCCATCTCCTATTGAGTGAATAGGGATCAGACCACAGGGTGAGGCACGATAACTTTTGTATGGTTCTTCAAGATGTAAGATCTGAAGTGTTTCACTACCTTGTACACCGCATCATCTTGCTTGTCTATAGCGGGGTAATTCAGTTCATCCCCTTGGAGATTAGTGCTCATAAAGGAGACCGAGGCCTCATTGTTGTCATCATCCTTATGAGTCAATACTAAGGCTAACGATTGGTCGAAAGAAAAAGTGTATATGAAGAAATATTTTCTAAAATCAGGACTTCGCAACACTGGGGCTTCATATATAGCAGTCTTAATATTGTTGAAATCCCTTTTCTGTTCATCGTCCCACTTAAATTCARCATCTTTGCGGATCATTTTTTGTAAGGGTTTGATATTTTCAGCAAAATCGGGGGTGAATTTTCATACAAAATTGATTTTCCCTAAGAACGATTGCATAGCCTTTTTTTTTATGAGGTAATGGGASTTGATCTATAGCACTAATCCTTTCTGGGCCTATGTGAATCCCTGCTTGAGATATAATATGACCCAGCAATTTACCTTCCTCAACACCAAAGATATTTTTATTAGGTTTTAAGGAGATATTGTATTTCCTACACCTTCCGAAAATCAGGGTTAGGTGTTGGATGTGATCTTATGTGTTCTTTGAATACACGGTCATGTCATCCAAATAGACTACTACACACTTTTTGATTAGTCCTCAAAATGATACTTCCATGGCCCTCTAGAAGGTTTCCCCTGCATTGATCATCCCAAAGGGCATGCACTTATAAGAAAAGGTTCCCCACTTGGTTTGGAAGGTAGTCCTCAAACGGTCTTCCTCTGAAACTAGAACTTGGTTGTAGCCTGAAAAAATCGTCCAGCAAGGAGAAAATCTCAAAGCCAGACACGGTCTGCAAGAATTACTCCATTGGTGGAACTGGGTAATTTTCCTTTTCTAAAGATCTGTTGAGGTTTCTAAAATCTACACACAGGCGGATCTCCCCATACTTTTTTCTCACGGTAACCAAATTTGCTACCCATGCAAAGTGTCTATCCTGAAAGATAACCTTGCCATCTAGTCGTTTCTTTAACTCCTAACACATGAGAGGCTCCAGGGATGGGTAGTACTTCCGAAGCGTCTGTTCGAAAGGTTTCACTCCTAGATTTAATGGGATTGTGTGTTGAATGATACGAGTGTCATAATTTTTCAGATCTCGGTAGGACCATGGAAAGACATCTTGATATTTCCTGAAAAGTTTGAGATAGGCCTTCCTTTCATCTTTAGATATTGTCTTGCTGAGATTTGTATTCTTGGAGTTTTCTGGGGTTCCTAGATTTATAGTTTCGTGCATGGGGCATGAACTCCCTGTCTTTGTGTTAGTTGACCCTTTGAATATTTCTCTTAAGTCAAAAAGGTTTTCTAAATTAGCTACCCCTTTCGGTATCGTGTGAGACCTTGGTTTGTCGATCGATTGATCTGTATGAGGATCGGTTTCTGCTAATTTCTCCTGGAATACTTCATCATCAATAGCCAAGTCTTTAAAATTATCCTGATTGGTCAAAAATTTTATGATATGTTCATCCCCTTCAAAAACCTTCCAATTAGAAATATTGTTGGGAATCGACGATTTGTAGAGTAGCTCCACAGTGAATCGGGAGGCTTCGTAGTATTCTAGAGGAGATAACCTTGAGGCAGAAATGGCCAGAGAATCAGCGAGAGTGTTCTTTGTTCTAGGGATTGTTGTAATGTTGAAGGATTTGAAACATTCTATTAGTCTGTGCACTTCTTGTTGGTAATTTCTTAGGTGGGGAGATTTCCAATGTATAGTGTTCCTTACTTGTTTAACGATGATTTCATAATCTCTGAAAACCTTCAATTTTTTAATGTTTAAGTCCATGGATTTCTTTATCCCTTGTACTAGAGCTTCATACTCAGTGGTGTTGTTTGTGCATTCAAATTCTAGTCTACAGGACAGGAAATTTTGTTTACCTTTTGGATCAATGAGGATGCACCCTACCCCTGACCCTTCTTGCAATTTAGATCCATAGAAGTATAAGGTCAAAACTTGTGGGAAAAACCTATCAGCTTCCCCTTTCTTATGACTTTACTCCTTTTCTCCTATCTGTTTTGTGGTTTCTAACGCATGTTCCTGACATAAGAGGGTTTCCTCTGTTGTCGTTGGAAAATTTTCTTGAAAACTTATTTTGGAGTTTTGAGTAAGAGGGACATCAGATGAGAGGGGGGAGAAATTATTGAACAAGGAGTCGCAGGAATAATTTCCTAGCACAGGGAAATCTACCGATGAGGGTTCATTAGGGGTTTCTAGGTCGGTGACAATATGTTTTAGATATATTTCCCTATCATTTCTGATCATATTCATGTGTACTTTTAGTGGCAGCCATAGGTGAGCCCAGTCTGTGATAAAGTATATGTTTGACTTCTCGGACCAATCTTGACTCAGTATAAATCCATAAGCTCCTAGGATATCTACTACAATGATGTCAATTACTTGAACAAATTTCACGTGAGTAGTTATCCTGATCATTACATCTTTGAGTTCCCCCATAACCTTCACCTGGGTTCTGTCTAGTTGTATCACATGTTTACCACTTTTGAGAGGGATTGTGTTTAATTTCTTGCATACAGATAGTGGCATAAAATTAGAGGATGCTCCTGAGTCAACCAAACATTTATGGAGGTTTTTGTTGAAGACTTCAAATGTAAAAAGGAAAGGTGGGACAAAAGGTTTTCCCTTCTTATCTTCAAAGAAGGCGTTGATAGTTGGTTTATTTCTTAGATCTGTGGGAGTTGGATTTTCTCCTTGGTCAGTGCTTGTTGTAGGATTTTCTACTGATTTCAATTCTTGTAAAAGAAATTTCTTTTGTTGAGGGATTCCACACATGTCCATGATAGATATATTTACCTTCAACTTCTTCAAATCTTCTACTATGTTGTATTCTAGCTTGGGCGATTCTCGTGTATGGATGTTTATAGGGATTCTTCGGGGGACAAAAGGTGCTTTTAGTTTATTGGGAGTTGGTTTTCCTCCCGAAGCACGGGTCGTAGTAAGGTTGTTTGAGAGAAGTTGACCCCTACTTCGTGTTTGCACATCCAAGACTTCTACGGGTGGATCTTAAACATCAAATAGGTCATTGGAAGGCATTGGTAGGTCAAGGTCCCATATCAACATGGTTCTTCTGGTGGATCAACTTCTTCCTGATCAACAATATTCATAACTGATCTGCTTGATTATTCGGTTAGGGAAACCTCATCTAGAAATTGGTTACCCATAAAATTCATGGCATGGACCCATTGTGGATAGTCTCTTTCAGAGTGTTTTTATTGGTGATAGGTACAGAAAGAGTCAGACGCTACATTTTCCATATCGATGTTTAAGTTGGTTGGGGGGATTCAATTTCTTTAAACGGTGGATTTCTTTTGAAAAAGGGTTTATAAGGCCTCTAGCCTTGGTTTCCTTCCTCTGCACTTATTTTCATGTCTATGATTTCGTTTGACAATTTCTTAACTATGTGTTGTAGGTATTCTATGTCTCCACTTCCATTTTCAGGACCTTGTTCTATTTGTTTTCCTGGGGGTCTAGTCAATAGGATTCCTCTCCTGGGAGGAGGTTGAACTTCCTTCTTAACTAGTGAGACCTTGCCTTCTTTACATCCCTTCATTTGAAATTCTATTGTTTTGGCTTCTTCAAAATTCTCATCTAAGGTTTTTTTGGCAGCCCTCTTCACAAACATGGAAATAGAAGCTGGGAGAGAATTAGCATATAATTCGATTTGCAACTCCTGATTGGGTTTAGTTTCGGGTTGAAATTTGTTTAGGATAGTCGTGAACCTTTGATTAAAGTCATTAACCTTCTCCTTTGAACTCATGGTGGCGACGAACAACTCGGCCATCAAAGCTCCTATAGTGGTTTCTTCTACAAATTTATCTAGAAAATCCTTTTGAAACTTCATCCAATTGATTATGGATCCTACAGGTAAGTTAAAATACCATGTGGAGGCCGAATTCTCAAAAGTATAGGGGAAAAACCTGCATACTACGTTTTCATGTTGGACATTCATTAGTTTGATAGCTAGTATGAATTTTTTGATATGGTCTTCAGGAAATCTTGAGGTTTCAGGGTCAAATTTAGGGAGTAACTTTTTTGGATGTCAGGGAAGGTTATGTACTCATCCATGGATGGTCAAAGCATCTTTGTCCAACCAAGGTTGATTATTCTGAGGTGGGTTTCCCCTTTCTTCATTATGATCATTGTTATCTTCCATGTCGTCTAATCCCGAAACTGAGTGTTATGAGTTAAACCCTTCCTCATCGAAAAAATCGTTGGGCTCATAGTAGTTATCGACTGGTGTTTCGGGGATTAGATTAAGTGGATGTTTTATTTCGGTGAGGGATGAATCTATTATGTCTTCTACTGTGTGCACAAAAACCTAGTCGGGGGTATTGACCACTAGTTTGCTTAATTTTTTTCTATGAGGAAGTAACGGAGCTAAGGGAAGCGCTCCAATTTGTCGGGCATAAGATCTTGTGAGTCTTCTGAACTAGTTCAACTCCTCATGAGGAAGAGCATAAGGTATATCAGGGAGTATATTTTCTTCCTCTTTCTAGGATGAGCTACACCTCCGAACTCTCCTCATCATCATAAATTGTTATTAAGTCGTGGAGGGGGTTCGGTGCACTTTCTCTCCCTGATGTTCTTTCTATATCAGGCTGAGTCAAAACGTCCCCTAGTGATCTAGCCTATGGCGTTGAAACTTCAAGGTTATCTGACCCAGTAATTTCTTCAATTTGCATTGGCTCTAGACCACTTGGACACGTCAGGATTTCGACTGGGTTGTCGACAGGGACCCTTGTTATTTATATGAGGTTTGGGTCATCCTGTAGCTGATCAATTTCTCTCTGTGCTTTTTCTATCAGGAGCAATCCCCTTTCCTGTGCCTCTGGTGTCATAGGAAATCCCTTGTTCTGCACCAGAGCCACCAAGGAAACCTTTGTTGCCTCTGTCACTCTGATTTTTTCCCTGGCTCTGAGGGCCTCTTGAGTTGACTGTTCTATTGTCATCACATGCTCATGGCCCTGAACCTGGTCATTTTCAGGTCGGCCATTCTTTGTACCACATCATCCTATTCCTGGGCATTTTCTGTGAAGACTTCGTCTTCAAATTTTTCATGGGCGTACGGCCAACAGGATGACACTTGTGAATCATGTTGAAAGACCAGGCCCTTTGGATCGTGCTTACAGAATCAGCCCATCAGGAATCTGAACTTGAGTTGGCTCGATCCTTCTTGTTTGGAATGAGAGGTATCCTTTACCAAGTATAACCCTACATGGAAACCATAGGGTATGAATGCTTGTTTCTTTTTCTTGACCAAGGTGGCATTGTAGCCTTGCAAGATGGTTTGATAACATATTTCTCCTACGACAAGCCGGTCTGGGACATGAGCTAGTAGGATATGTTGTGCTCTGGTGGCCCCAAACACCCTAATGTAGGTGGCATGCTCATCCAAATACCAATGGCCTACCTTGGTATTCATATTTTTGGTTGTCGCCGATAGCCTTGGGAATTCCTTCTTAAAAAGAATAAAATAAATTTGGGCGATGAATTCATCGCAGATGAGGGAGTAGGATTTCTTATACATGTTTTCTTATAGCACGTTGAAGTAGACATGGACTGGGAGTTATGAAACATGCCATCTCATATTCATGCCGACGAAGACGTTTCTAGCGCACATGACATCAAGCAAGTATGAATCCATGTAAAACATTGGTGCTTCCCCTTCCTTCGGTGCATGGGCCTGCTGTACACAAATGCTCAGTTGATTGGAGATTATCTCTCCCCATTTGAAGTTTAACATAGCGATCGCAATTGTGTATTCCAAAGGCATTCGTGCCTCTTAAAACCTAGAGCAATATTTCTCTCCATATAATTGGCAGATGAGATCCATCAAATAGACGTATGGCTCTGTTAAGTTAGTTGTCCCATACCATCCAATGATCTGGTTGGTAAAATTATTGTCCTCCCTCCACCATGATTCCATCACTCGGCTGGTGTCATGGTGTTCATAGAAATTCATGATGAATTCTATGTTTAGCCACTCCTCTGGGTCCCTGAGTTTGTAATACTTTTGAACGTCTAGCAGTAGGAAAACCCTGACACACCCACCATTGTCATTATTGATTAGACACTTATGTGTGTTTGTGTGGTCGATGAGCCATTTAAGAACCTATATGTAGGGTTCTTCTTGCTACCATATGTAGATACGACCATCGGATGTTCAAGAACACCTGGTCGTCGAGCACCCTTACGTCTGGATCACTATGTGGGACATATTTTGGGTACTCTTCTCGGTTGATCCTGTTAAAAAGACCCCCCCAATGTGGGAGCACCATCTTGGAGCCTGTGCTTGCCTCTATATCACCAAAGGCCAGAGACTAGATGAAAACCTTCTCCATTGTTGTCTTAATGATAGGTTCTGGCCTCGGGGCGTATTCATATTTTTTTGCGATCCCTGGAGAAGAGCCTTCACCTACCTCTGGTTCTTTTAGCTTCGGTTCCCTGAGCAATCATCTATTGGTTGGATTTATTGGCAGCATTGTTCCTCTGAATCTTGTTAAAACCTGGCTATTTTTATAATCACGGAGTTGATACAGCCTTCGATTCGCACATCTTGTTCCTTTGGATGCTCTGGAATTCTCTTATGCGCAGAATGATTTCGTTTACAATGGATCAAGAGAATATAAACAGGGAAGAACTTACTATGTCGCATCATCAATTTAATTTGGGTTATATGTGAAATTTTAATAAATATATCACCGAATCTCTATAACTTAAATTCATCATGGGTTGATAGCGGAGGCATGGGTGATGATGTGGTCTATTGGTGATTTTAAATGGTTGTTTTGATTAGCGCATGAGGTAGCAAATAATGTGGGATTGGGTATTAATTAGCTCCTTAAATGCTCAAAATCCAATCATATCTAATGCTAAAATGTCCCATCGTGTCGCTCTCTTAGTGGGTGGATTGGGGACCGGGGGTGTGCTATGAACGTTTGGGTTGATAACCTCCTACATAAAGTTTCGACGCCGATCGATTTTATTGTACATTGTTGATGCGGCAATGCTTCCTCGGAGGTGTGACTCGGACTTAGGCGGCCAAGGATAACTCAGGATAGCACTAGACCGTACGACCCTATTTACCTGGCAGAGACACATGGCATTGAAGACCGGTGACTTAATTCGCTTGTATTAATTGGATTCGAGACTTTCCTTAAGTTATTTGTTCTAAAACAAACCTTAGCTTGTCGATGACGAAATTTTTTTGGGATCGGTGATTGGTGAAAAACCAATCAAAGTGCTTTCGTATCAGCTCCCTTAAAAAATTCTTGATGCCAAAAAATGCATCGGGGATCGGCGATCGGGGATAAACTTTATCGTGGTCAAAATGTTGGTGATGATCCTTCTAGTTTTTCACCGGTACCGATGAAGCGCATCGGGGCATCATCCATAGGCAATATNNNTGTCAAAGGGGAACTGACTATTGGCGATATCCTTATGCAAGACTTGACACAAACAAAAAATTTCTTTTGTCGATGCCGGCAGAGATCGGCATTCGACAACCATGGTTTTCTGAGTGGTTTCCTTTTCTTCTTTGAATTCATTTCGATGTCGAACCTGGGCGCATCAGGTGAAGTGTTTTGTTGTCGATTCTTTATTCAGGTGTTTAAGGTATTTTTAGTCATGAAGTTTCATAAGTTCAAGAAAACCTGAATAGATGATGAGCATCATGAAAATAAGCAAAGACAAAACATTCTTCAAAAAAATGAAATCGAAACAGAAAGTGCAGAAGATCAAGTGGTACCCAAAAAAGTAAAAGATTTGACAAGGGGTTTTTTAGGGTGTGTTGAGTGCTCAACAGGTTCTTCTTGTGTAAGTAAAGAATGTATGATGTTGATTTTGTCTTAGGTGTAGACCAAGGTTAGGCATGTAACCTTTTATTGTGAATGAATAATACAAAAAGAGAGAAGAATGCTCAAGGAATGTTGGTTTTCTTGTTTGGGTTTCCAGGGTAAAATATCTATGTAATGTGTGTTTTCTTTGTCATTTACTTTCTTGTTTAAATCTTTCTTCCTCTCTTCTTCTAGGTTTAGTATCGAAGTGTTCATAATTTCCTAACATGTATATGCGATAGAAAATACTACATATTTTGACAAAAGGGCATCCAGGTTGAGGTGGAGGTTATTGAAAAGTATGAGAGGTGTACGGTGACATAAGAAGCTCACCATCCCATGAATGTAAATGATGGTTCCCGAATTTTGGAGGTGGTGGATCCTAGTTATGAGGATTTTAGTAAGAAGGGTTGTGGAAATAAGGGATTTATAAAGTAGATAATTTTTGAAGTGTTTTCCAATGTTTCTAATGAGGAGGGGACTACTAAACTAACTACCAAAGTATAGGTTTCAATGAAAAGGAAGAAAACAAAACCTAGGTGTGTGAAGCTAAGACAAGAAGGAATGATTCTAGAAATGGAATAGGACATTGTGATGGATTAGGTGAAAATTCATTAGGCCATGGCCTTGGTTGGAAAATTCCATGGAAGAATAATTTATGAGAACTCCATCATTGTGTGGATAAGAAAGGTTTGGAGACATTAGTCGGGTTATGCTCTAATATTCCTTTTGTTGGTTACATGATGGATTACCTTTGTTTTCCAATTTTCAAAATATAAGGAGAATATCCTAAAATGGAAGTAGAATTGGGACACCTTGATCCTATCACCCAAGTATCAGATGTCATTGTTCAACCAATGCATAAGAGGGCATATATCCAACCTCTATGGGTGAAACTCCA
The DNA here is from genome assembly GCA_032191745.1 of Picea mariana. NCBI lineage: Eukaryota > Viridiplantae > Streptophyta > Pinopsida > Pinales > Pinaceae > Picea > Picea mariana. The sequence goes on along the minus strand of JASDQU011442919.1, from coordinate 13,311 downwards.
TTCACTCTCATTGTAATTGTGGTCAGAATGGGATTTAACTCTAAGAGGCAATTGTTAATGTTTATGCCATTATTATAGACACGGCATTTATCTTGGGAAACCCTCTAGGGGAAGAAAACCCAGAAAAAACTTCCTTATCATAAATAGCTTATACAATGTTCAAGAGATAACTCAAACCAATACAGATAGTCCTCTCCAAGAGATGTGCCACTCTTCTCCCTCTCTCCAACTAGTAATTGCAGCTTGCCTCATAAGAGAATGAACAAGTTAGTTGTGTGTAGAAGTGAGGTGCTAGCCTCTCTATATATACAAGACTAGCACATGTGAAGGGGCTTCACTGGCAGGGCCGACCTCTCACTCTGGGTGAGTAAATCCACCTTTAATTTAATTCTGGGTCTCAATAATAACTGTTGGGGCCGACTTCTTATTCTACCTATTATAATTGTCTGTTGACCAATCCACAAAAGGGGATTTGGTCCTAATACAATTACCGACATGATTAATCCACAATGGGGATTAATCCTATGAATAAAATAACAAGAATAATAAGAATACTCCATCATAACTGAGACCATAATCCATTGTACCTTTAAGGTACCTCATCACATGTTTTGCAGCCACCAAGTGAACACATCTGGGCTCTACCAGAAACTGACTCAAGGTGTTCACTGCAAAATAGATGTCTGGTCTGGTGTTCATCAGGTACATCAGTGATCCAATAATCTGTCTATACAGTGTGGCATCTATCAAATCTGATGAAGTTTCGACCAGCAGCTTCAGCTTCACTTCCATGGGAGTATTCATGGACTTGCATTCTAGCATGTTGAATCTCTTTAAGATTTCAACCGTGTACTTCCCTTGATTAAGGAAGATTCTTTCTGGACTCTGCCATACCTCAAGACCTAAGAAATAATGCATTAGGCCAAGGTCTTTCATTTCAAATTCTACGGCAAGTATCTGTTTACATTCAGCGATGAGATTTTCTTCTCCAGTTAAGAATAAGTCATCCACATACAGTAGTAATATTACTGGTTCATTATCCATAATTTTGAAGTAGAGATTTGAGTTTGCTTTACTCTTGGTAAATCCTAAGCTCGTCAAGAAACTGTCTATACAGCCATACCAAGCTCTAGGAACTTGCTTCAATCCGTATAAGGCTTTCTTCAATCGGCAGACATGAGACTTCCTATTTTCAACCTCAAATCCTTGGAGTTGCTCTATATACACTTCCTCTTTGATAACACCATTAAGGAAAGTTGTCTTCGCGTCCATCTGGTGCAAATTCCATTTCATCTTGGCCGCAAGAGCTATAATGGTTCTGATCGAAGTGTATCTGGCCACAGGAGCGAATGTCTCTTCATAGTCAATACCTTCCTTCTGGGAAAAGCCACGAGTGACAAATCTTGCTTTATATTTCTCAATACTTCCATCAGCAGCATGTTTTATTTTGAAGATCCATCTGTAGGATGCCCCATCTTTATTCTTCGATCTGGKAACTATTTCCCATACTTTGTTCTTCATTATGGATTGGTATTCCTCTGTCATGGAATCTGTCCATTCCTTCTTTTGAATGGCTTCTTCAAAGCATGTAGGTTCTTCATCAAGTAGATTGCATATCAAAGCCGTGTAACTGGAGAATGGCTTTGGTCTTTTCACCTATCTCGTGGTTCCTTATGGAACACCATACTTCTCTCCATCTTGAATAATCTCTCTTGCCCAAGCAGGCTTTCTTTTATGGGAGAAGGTCATTTGAGGAGGTTCTTGAACTTCTGTTATATCATGATCTTCAAGAGTCTCCTCATCAAGGGAAGTTATGACTTCCCTTACAGGTTCTGCAGCTCTGGGAACTTCCCTCACGGATTCTGTAGTCATGGTATTTACAGGTTCCTCTTCATATACTTCTTCAACATGGCATCTTCTTGATTTATTTAAGTGTTTCTTAACGTCCCTGTTGATCTCTATATGGTGGTGACCAGGTATGTAGATTCTGAAGGCCTTGGAGACCTCACAAATATTCCCTTCTTTCCTGAAGGGTCCAGCTTGTTTCTCTTTTCTTTAGGTATATGAATAAGAAATGGATAGCCAAATATTTTTGAGATGGCTTACCTCTGACTTCTTTCCAATGAACATCTCTTTTGGTGCCTTGAGCCCAAGTTCACTATGGGGCAATCAGTTCTGCACATAAACAACTGTCATTGCTGCTTCTACCCATAAGCACATAGGAAGATCTTGATCTTCACAGCTTCTAGCATGGTTCTATTCTTCCATTTAGCTACACCATTTTGTTGGGGATATTGATCCCAACATCTTTGCAGATATTCACAAACTCTTTTGAGGTATATTCTCCTCCATTATCTGACCTGAGTATCTTAATCTTCCTTAAAGAAAGGTTTTCTATCAAGGCTTTGAATTCCTTGATCTTGCTGAACACTTCAAATATATCCAGGTCTTTTACGAGAATAATCATTAATGAATGATACATAGTATACATACCCATTAATGGAGGATGATGGCATTGGGCCACATACAACTGAATGAATGAGTTCTATAACTCCTTCTGCCTTGATGTCCCTCTTCGGAAATGGGTTCTTGATGTTCTTCCCTTGCACTCATCTATTGCATATGCCTTCTTGATCAACCTTGAGTTCTGGTAAACTTGTGACAGCTTTTCATATGTATGGTAGCGTTTTGTAGTTGATGTGAGCTAATCTTCTAGAGTTCACATGGATTCTTCAATAGCGTGGGTCATGGCAGCTTCTGAGTGACCCACCTTCTTCTTTTCCACTGATGATTGCTTCATTTATGATCTCTCCTTTAGCACATTGCCTTCTGCAACCTTTGCTATAGCTTCCTCATGTGTCCT
>JASDQU011442918.1:1589-23323 GCA_032191745.1 Picea mariana | reverse complement strand
CCAACATTTTAGGTCTAAAGAACAAAATAAATATCGCCATGTGTAATGAACCCTTGCATGCTAAACTAGTTAATTTTTTTTTTGCTTTACACAATAAATCGATAGCAGGGACATGCTAACTAATTCATGCAGCTAACAAGATATCTAAAACTTGAATGCATCCATACAAACACATAGCAACAATATCTTCTTAAAACCCTCCTCAATGGTCATTAGATTCACAAAGAAAATCCCAGCCGTTGACAAATTAGGAACAATTAGATAAACCTATATCGCCTATTGCACCATCACAATTCTATGTATTAAGTACATAGCTCAATTCAACATCATTTTAACACTCTATGGCCAATGCAGTTCCATCTATGTAGTATCCATCAATGGCTTAGCCTTTTCATGCAACGAATGTAGTTCCCACTATACAATATCCATCAATGGCTCATATTTTTCATGCATCAATTCTTACTTATACCCCTCCAACTACTTAGTGGATTGGAAACTACCAAATATATCCCTTTACAGGGGAAGATTAGCCTTCAAACCCATTTTTTCCTCTAGAGCTTATACCAAGAATGGTTCAAAAAATCCCTTGATCTCCTTTTTTATCCTATCCCTTATTCCATTAGTTACATGTAGAGTTTATTTTTGTCTATTGTGAGTTTTAGATCAAGTTTTAGTTATAAAGGTCGCATGTAATTTTTACAAAATATTATTGGATGAGCTTGGTTTTTCTATACATGTATATCAAGAAATCGTCCACATAATAAGGCCTAAATCTTGACATTGATATTTCACCTTGAATCCATTTGTGCCCAATGTTATCAAACCTTGTTCTCCAAATCTTAAGCATGGTTCAACCCTTCTAAAATGTAGGGTTGTTAATCTCAAAGGTTCCAAGSTTCCATTGAGTCAACTTGTAAAGTTCTTGCTGAATTTGTTTTATCRCTCATGCCATCACTAACAAAGCTTGTTATGTATTTTTTTATAGTAATTACTACCCCTACCCTTTCTCTCTTATGGCCTTATCCCAATTTCACCTCTTCCAAATTTTACAAATTAAAAAGTAGAATTCTAAGGTGTACCTAAGCCATCTCTTCCAAATTTCACAAATTAAAAATTAGAATATTAAGATTTACGAAAGTGAGATGTACATGGATTTTTCTGGAGCTATTTATTACTTGGAGTTTTGGGGATGTATCTTGCATAATATATAAATTATAAATTGTACATGTTCTTGAAACAAGGCCTACTTGAAGGAGTGAGCTAACTGGGGAGCAATCTTCCCTCATAGTTACTTTTCCGGCAAGTTTTCCGGGGACTTGTTTTTAAATTTCAGGCCAATCCAGAAGATCAGACTACCCGTGAAAATTTAACCTGATTCAAGTCCATTTTTTTGCCTGAAAAGCAGAACTCGGAAGGAAAGATTGCTCCCTAGTTAACTTACTACCTACTTGAATAATACACATTGGGTCAAAATATTTCCAGGATTTAAGTCATAAATATAGGGCTCAACAATATATGATATACTTACAACTATGATTACACAGAGTTGTCACGACGTTGGGCCGCACCGAAATTTGGTTGAGTGCCCACTTAAAATCATGACGTGAGATATAAAACGTAATAAACTGAGAGTTATTTCATGCTATTCTACTGCTATGGATTTGATACAATACAACCCGAGTTGGTGATACAAGAAACTTTTTAATTGTGGAATCTCTTCCCTGTATTTTCTTGAAATACGGAATACCTGAAAACTTTGAAAGTGGAAAACCACGAAATTCCCCATATCCAAATGTGTAAAGAATGTTCAATATAAATGCATCATTGATGAAACTCGTTACTGGTTTAGAATACACACAGTGAGGAAGGCAGATTGAAAATATAATCAGCAAGGTGACTGAACAAACATTATCACCATTCCACCAAACACCAAATATTCAAACAATTTCACTGGGTATGGCTCAGGTCAATGCCGGTATGAGTGTAAATACCGTTCGCAATTGTTGCCATCTTCGCATTAGATTGATACATACAAATCAATCTGTTGCCATTTTCGCAATAGCATTTATCTTAGAGGCGTCTGCATATGCAAGCAACACCGGTAAATTGCAGCACAGTAACTTTCCATGCAACACACCAGTCAATTGCAGCACAGTAACTTTCCATGAAACACACCGGTCAATTGCAGCAATATACCCGCGATATATCCCACATTAACAATCAGTATCTTTTCCTGAAGGTTATGTTGAATCTGCATCTGCCATGTGGCGCATATTAAATGGTCGCAACCTACAGCTCTGCATCTGCCACATGGCATAAATCCAACGATCAGATCCTGCAGCTCTAAACCTGCCACGTGGCACATATCCAACGGTTAGATCCTGTGGCTCTGCACTTGCCACGTGGCATATATCTAACGGTTAGATCCTCGTCGTTGAATGCAGGCCACGTGGCGAGAAGAGAGCAGTTGGATGCAAGTCATGTGGTAAGATGAAAGCCGTTGGATATTGCAGTTGGATGCACGCCACATGGCGAGAAGAGAGTTGTTGGATCTGACCGTTGGATGCAAGCCACGTGGCGAAATGAGAGCCACTGGATCTGGTTGTTGGATGCATGACACGTGTCGATACCGGAGGCCTTGGATCCGGCCATTATATGGATGCCACGTGGAGTGTCCAGAGCCCTTGGATCACACTGTTTGATGCATGCCACGTGGCGATTTAATAGCCGCTAGTTCCAACCATTGGATGCACAACACGTGGCGAGACCAGAGTTACTAGATCCAACCGCTGGATGTGTTCCACATGGTACGATAAAAGCTTCCCAATTTGACCGTTGGATGGATGCCACATGTCGAAGATCAAACGAGCCGGTTAGCATACCGTACGATGAAATTAGTGCGGATGCTACCCATGTTAACAGACCGTACGGCCCAAATGTTACGGCTAACTGAACCAGAAATAGTTAAATTATGTTCTGCTTCTTCGAATGCAATGTTTTGTTTCTTCGTGTTTGAAAAATTAACGCCCAACGTCCAGGTACTGGTTCTCGTTGCCAATATTTAAGGTTAAAAATAGCCATTATCACATTGCTAAGCATGCCAAGTAATAGTTAGAGAATCATGGCTAATTTACTAAACGACTTCAGTTGTTATAGGGGAAAAGAAAAGATATCTTTCGGTGCACACAACAATCACTGTGGGACACATTTAAATTCAATTTCTGTACACATGGATATAAATATTTAACCAAAAGATCACACTGGGGGCCTTTAGATACCCACTTTCAAAAGTGCCACTCAATATTTCCACCAGCCCATTTATGAGAAAATTGAGTACAAACGCTAAGAATTTAGTGCTGCACATTGCAGGGATTGTGCAATAGAATGGGATTCATTGCTAGCTCCCAATCATTAGAAGATAGGTGGGTGATTTACATCAATTGTGAAATTAACTAACAAAAATTAGATTGGTCCCCCTACCATTTTTTTTAACAAAACCTAGTGGAAGCAAAAAGGCCCATAGTAATAGCAATTGGTTTGTACTTGCTTTTTAAAAAAAAATTAATAGTAATTATTATAAAACATAACTATATTCATTTTTTATTAAATAAGTATTATATTTGATATAGTTAATTTTTGGTGTTATTTTTAGTGGACATTGTTTCATCAATAATGTAAAACTATTTTAAGATAGTTTTTATGTAATATAGATTTATCAAATTTTAAGAACTCTTTAAATCAACTTGTAAAAATATATCTCAATGAAAAGTATAAATTAGTCAATGTAGTTTATAATAATTTTAAAATAAATAAATAAGGTCAAGCCTATAAAATCTCTTTTATATTTAATTTCAAAGTTATTTCGAACACCAACAAAATTTATGAATTGATCTCTTTATGGTTTACTTGGTAGAATGGCACTTGTTTCCAATGAGTTTGTCACAACACGAGTCTACAAATACAAATTATTCATAAGTACTAGTAAAATAAAATATTTCCAGGTGATACAAGGTGTTGTTGATACAAGACGCTTTTTAATGGTGTTGGCTAAACGTTCTACCTTTTGGGTTTTCTGGCAGGAATTGGCCGGAATCCGGCGATGTAAATTTGGACAAAATCTCTATTTTTTGTTGTTTAAATTTCCTTTTTGAATGCATAAATGGATTCAGCGTGTTGAAAAACCCCTGGGGCACTCAGATTATACAAACTTAGCCACTCAAATCTGTAGATCCAACCATTCATCACTGGATTTCAGCCAAAATCAAACAGAAAAAGTGGCCAGAAAACCCCCAAAAGGTATAACGTTTAGACTACTGCCTTTTTAATTGTGGAATCACTTCCCTGTATTTTTTTGAATGACAGAATACATATTTTCTTGAAAGACAGAATACACGACAAATTTGAAAGGGGGAAACCACAAAATCCCCCATCTCCAAATGTATAATGCATCTTTGATGAAACTTGTTACTGGTTTAGAATACATAACACTGACACATCAGCACGGTGACTGCACAAACATTATCATCATTCCACCGAACACCAAATATTCAAACAATTTCACTGGGTATGACTCCAATTAGAGGGTCGAGTTCATGTCAATGCTGGTACGAGCGTAAATACCGTTCATATTCAAGCAACACCGGTCAGTAAGGGCCGAGCTCAAGTCTTGATATGCAAGCAACATCGGTAAATTGAAGCACAATAATCGTTCAATGTCGGTACGCGCGTAAATACCATTCAAGCCAAGCCACCAATTGTTTCCTTCTTCGCATCACATTCATATGGTCGTGACTCGTAGTGCACAGATACATACAAATCAATCTGTTGTTATTCGTATGGACATGACTCGTGGTGCACAGATTCATTTGCAAGCAACACCGGTAAATTGAAGCACGATAACCATTCAATGTTGGTACGAGAGTAAATACCATTTTCATTTTCCCACATTAACAACCAATGTTGTTTTCCTAAAGAGAATTCCAACTTGCTTATGTTGAATCTGCACCTGCCACGTGGCACATATCAAGAAGAGAGCCATGTGGTGAGAAGAGAGATGTTGGATCTGACAGTTGGATGAAAGCCACATGGTGAGATGAGAGTTGTTGAATCTGGCCATTGGATGCTCGCCACATGACAAGAAGAGAGTGGTTGGATCTAACCATTGGATGCAATCCATGTGGCAAGATGAGAGCCATTGGATCTGGTCGTTGGATGCATGCCACGATGTCGTGAGGGTAGACTGCGACAGTCGCTCATGATGATTCTAAGGGGAATGCAATAAGGAAGGGGCCTTATTCCTTAGAGGCCCTTAGTCTCCCACAATATCACCTGACAGATTATTGACTCCATGGGTTTTTGATGTCTACCAAGTCAGTCAAGAGGCGAGTGGCACCCTTGGAGCACGTAGTGCATCCTGAAGGGCACGTCGCACAAGGAAAACGAAAAGAGGTGAGTGGCACCCTTGGCGCACCTAGTGCGTCCTGAAGGGCACGTCGCATTTTTAACTGGTAAGTGAATAAACCTAGACGACCTTAAAACAAATGATGTGACAAGTAAGATTTGAAAACAATTTTCCCTAATAAAAATGTCGGCCAACCTAGTGAAATTAAAATCTAGGTCTAAGTAACACATGTTGTCAAAAATAGTAATCATAACTAAACATGTAACAAGAAGGAGGTAAGAAATTCAATTAATTTATTAAAATCAAATAATATTGGGGGATTAAAATTTTAAAAGGGAAATGATTGTTATATCTACATATGCTAATTAAATTTTTAATTAAAAAGAAAAAAGGGGTAAAAGGTTGTTTTTCTACACTTGCTAAATTGAGTTTTAGTTAAAAAGGGAAAAGAGGGAAACTTAAAAGAAATAGGAAACTAAAGGAAAAAGGGAAAACATAAAGAAAAGGGGAAACATAAAGAAAAAACTGAATGTCTAATTTAGTAAGGAATCTTGCCTTGTGAACTTGTTATTTTTTAACTCAACTAGGAATTTAGTAAGGCATAAGTCATTTAAGATTTGTAAGGGAATGTTGGGACACCAAGAAGCGTTTTTAGGAATGCTTTTAGGTGGGTGAGAGAAATAAAAATAATTAAATAATTAATAAAATTAATTTTTTGGTGCAACTAGGGAGATGGGAGACATGTGTATGGGGAAGGTTTTTTTCTAATTAATTTAATGAAAAAGAAACTAAATGAGAATTTGGGAAAGAAATCACTTAAAAACTCTATAAAAAGGGTGGAGGAGGGGGAGCATGGATCTCATCTTTATGCGTAACGTTACACTGTTGAATTTTTGTCTTGACTGAACTTATCTTGTGGGAGTGGGCATACCTAGCTCGGGTAACGAGTGGTAGCTCGACCTTGCAAGGAGAGCTGGGTGCTAGCGATTCTCTGGTATTGGGTGTGTGGCCCCTTTGCAGCTCGGGGGGCTCAAGGGGAAGAGGAGTACCCCTAGAGTTGGTTGGGAGGTACCAGTGAGATCACATCAGTCGGCAAGCGGAAGCTGGATGGAGCGTGCACAGGACAAAAACTACTAAGCAATCATGTTTGGCTAAGGTACGTCGGTTTAATTGTTACCTGCAATGAAATTAAATTTACACATGTTATTTCTCTGTTCTTGGTTTAAGATTCCATTTCCATGTGTTGTCTTGCACCTGCTTTCCTACGGTATTGTAATCCCCTTGCTTGCTATTTTCTGAATGGATTTCCCTTGGCGAACCCAACTTCTAATTTCAATAACGTATCTGTGTGGGTTTTATTTATTATTATTAAGAGATTTTTCTTTATCTTTTGCACTTATCCCTAGGTCATCAGTCCATGCCTGAGTAGTCGGCCAGGAGCTGAATCGACAGTCGTCACTTCGGTGTTTAAAGACCTATAGATTCTAATGCCCTACTTTTCTGTGCATGGATGATGAGCGAAGGCTAAATTTGTGCCCAACTGTCTACCCCTTACTTATCTTTGTGTTGATTGATTCATGGCTGAATGATTGTCCTTGCGCCTTCTTGTGATTGAGTATCTCTGTGTATTGTTATCATTTCTCTCTGCGAACAACTTACTACTCTCTGCGTTTTTAATATCACCTCTACATTTTTGGATGGCATTTTATTCTCTGCGATTTTAATGACAGTTCCTATCTCTTTGATTGGTAAAATATCAGCGTTGTTAATATGTGAATGACAGTGTTTTAATCTATATGTTGACTGCGTTTTAATGTGACAACATTGATACGAAATGATTTTGTTTTACTATTGAAACCACCATTTCATGTGCCTCCATGAATTCGTTTTACCGTCCTTTGTATTGTGACTAGTTTTTATTTTGTTGTTTGAACCACGAATTTTATTGAACCAACGTTTTTGAACCACAATTTACCATGTGAATTGGTTCATACCATTGTCATTTACCACGCAATTTAGTTTACACCATTGTTATTTACCATGCGTTTTTATTTGGCAAAAATGCAGCGCACATTGCACCCCATTCAACTGCCTGACAACATTTTAGACTTGCCCTAAACACACACGATCTTGACAGCAATTTCGCCCAAGATTCACAGTTGGTTACCCAGTTCATAGAGAGCCCATGGATGGCTTGGCCACGCTTTTCATTTAGTTGAAGTATCATTGAGCAGGAGATGTTTGATTCTGCAGGAATTTCAGGTGAAGACCTTGGGGTTTGAACACCTTAAGGAAATGTAGAGTGATGATCCAGATTTCAAGGAGGCATAAGAAGCATGCGCGAATCATGTGCTTGGAGATAGGATCCAGTGGGCATAGTATATGATTCAAGAGGGATTTCCATTCAAGGGAAATCGGTTATGCATACCAAAATGTTCAATGGGGGACAACCTTTTGAAGGAGAATCATAGTGGAGGATTGGCTAGACATTTCGGCCATGATAAAACATTTGCATAGTTGAGAAGTTCATACTATTGGCCAGGTATGAGGAAAGAAGTGATGAAATTTGTGAACAAATGTAGAATCTGCCAACATGCAAAAGAAAAAAGATAGAACACTAGATTATACCAACCATTGCCAATACCAGAGAGGCCTTGGGATGTGATAAGCATGGATTTTGTGTTAGGACCGCCAAGAACGCAAAGAGGATGTGATTCCATATTTGTGGTGGTGGATAGATTTTCAAAGATGGAGCACTTTATCCCATGCCAAAAGACCAGTGATGCAACACATGTTGAAAATATGTTTTTCAAGGAAGTTGTGAGACTTCACGGCCTACCCAGAAGCATCATCTCAGACAGAGACACAAAATTTGTTGGTCATTTTTGGAGAACACTGTGGAAGAAGTTGGGGATGAATATGTCCTTCAGCTCAGCTTATCATCCTCAGACAAATGGACAGGCTGAGGTGGTAAACAGAAGTTTGGGAAACTTATTGAGGAAGTTTGATGCAAACACCTATGAGATCGAGCTGCCAGATGATGTGGGCATATCACCCATATTCAACGTTTTAGATATTTGTCCTTACGGGAAGGATGACGCAGAGGGATTAACAGAGAAAGAGAATATTCAGTGGGAGAAACAAATGCCTATAGCAGAAAAACCACAGATGAAAAAGTTCGTTGATCAGAGGATTGGTAAGAAGACCAGGAGGAAGACCTATTTTGAATATCTAGTCAAGTGGAAGGGACACCCAATAGAAGATGCTAGTTGGGAGAGTGAAGTTGATATCCATAAGCATGGAAGGTCAGTGCAGGAGCTCATGGACAAGAGTCCATGAATTTTTGTCCAGGGGGAGTATGATGCAAGAGCATCGTCAGCGAGCACATGTGGCAAGAAAGCTCAGTGCTCGGGAATCATTTCAGAATCTCAAACGCTGGGAGTTACTATGAATCTTTTGGAGATGATTGGAAAAATGAAAGAAGATCAAACGCTTGGGAGAGGATGATCATCAGCGATCAGGAAGTTTCACTCCAAGTCTTGAATGTAACTAAACTTAGGTAGCAATTAGGTTTTCATTTTTGGGGTAGATGAGTAGTCGGGGGAACCCTAAGGACCCTCTAAGTTAAATAGAGGTTTTGTATGCCCAAAAGAGGCTGCTGCAAGTTAGTAGGAATTTTATGAGTTTTAAGTTATTGTTTTGATATTGGTTGTAGCCATTTACTTTTGAATGAATATGACAGAGGAAAATTGACTCAAATGCATAGTACTGCTACTGTTTTCAATTCTCTATAATTGAGGTTTCATAAATGAATGAATTTAGTTATGAATGGATGAAATAGTGAATGTTAGTGTAAGTTTCAATTGTTTCTCTTCTGTTGAATGAGTGCAAGGTGTTCACATCGAACGCAAGGAGTGTGTTGACGGAGTCTGTTTCAATTCCGAAGCTCAAAAGAGATAGCACGAGACTTTCACTTTGCAAGGAGAGCAAAGAGACTGCTGCAAGGCATGCACATTCATCTGCAAGAACCAAGTCTTGCATAAGAATCTGCTGTGAAGAGTGCACAGATCCAGAGTTCAGCTAAGTGTCGAAGGGACTCTGTAAGAGTCAAAGGAGTGAAAGGTGAAATCCCGACTTGATTTGAGCCATTAGATCCAGAACAATCTGGACTGCTGATCTAGCGCCATCGCAATCTCGGATATCGGGAGAACAGAGGTAAGGAGACTCCCAAAATCGCAAAACGTGAAATCTTGACTTGATCACAGTCATTGATCAAAGGAAAGATCTGGACCGTCGATCTAGCGCCATCACGATTTCAGATATCAGGAGAACAGAGGTAAGGAGACTCCCAAAATCATGAAACACGAAATCCCGACTTGATCACAGTCGTTGATCAAAGGAAAGATCTGGACCGTCGATCTAGCTCCATCGTGATTTCAGATATCAGGCGAATGGAGGTAAGGAGATTCCCAAAGTCGCAAAATGCGAAATTCTGACTTGATCACAGTCATTGATCAAAGGAAAGATTTGGATCATCGATCTGGCACCATCACGATCTCAGATATCAGGAGAACGAAGGTAAGGAGACTCCCAGAGTCACGAAATGTGAAACCACGACGCGCCTTTCACTCAAGCATGTGGTCATCACCAACGATCATGTGATGAAAGGACTTACCTAGGGGAGAGCTAATGCCTAGAGAAATCGTCGATCGGAAAATAAAAAATTGCAAGGTCGAGGTTGGCTTAAGTGAAATCACCCAAAGTCCGAGACCACGAAGCGCCTTTTGGGTTAGGCCTATGGTCATAGCTAGTGGTCACGTGAAGAAAGCTCACACCTAGTGCTTGTTCACGTGGGCTGAGTTACACATAGGACCTATGGATATTTCGTGAGGATTCTAGCAAGGAATCAAAGAGCTACTCCAGCTCGAAGATTGAGAAGATCCAGTGATCGGGAGGTCAACAGACCCTGCTGAGGTGGGGTACTGCATCAGGGCACATGTATGATGTGAATGGTAAAAATTATGTAATGCTTATATGTCAGAATTCAATGGCTGCAAGGGGCACATGTGAACAGTAAAAGTCTGTAATGTTTATAGGCCCAAATTCAATGACTGCAAAGGGCACATGTGAATGGTAAAAGTCTGTAATGTTTATAAGCCAAAATTCAAATTTAATGCCTACAAAGCGCACATGTGAATGGTAAAAGTCTGCGATGTTTATAAGCCAAAATTCAACGCCTGAAAAGGAAACATGTGAATGATAGAAGTTTGTCATGTTTATAAGCCAAAAATCAATGCCTGCAAATGGCACATGTGAATGGTAAAAGTCTGTAATGTTTATGGCACAGGTGAATGGTAAACGTCTGTAATGTTTATGTCACATGTGAATGGTAAAAATCCAATGTTTATAAGCTTTTGTTAAGATTTAGGGTTGATGACTTAAGGTATACAATAACCAGAAATTTGTAATAACATATTCCCTTTTAGAAATCTATATACTTGTTTTTAGTAATTTTTTTAATAGTAACCATTATAAAACACAATTATATTCAACATAAGTATATTCATTTTTCATTAATATAAATATTATATTTGATATAGTTAATTTTTGGTGTTATTTCTAGTGGACACTGTTTCATCAATAATGTAAAACTATTTTAAGATAATTTCTATGTAATATAGGTTTATCAAATTTTAAGGACTCTTTAAATTAACTTGAAAAAAATTATCTGAAAATTATAAATTAGTCAATACAGTTTATAACAATCTTAAAATAATTGTATGATATAATTGGATTTATAACTTACTATAAATAAATGATGTGGAGCCTATAAAATCTCTTTTATATATAATTTCAAATTTATTTCCCACACCAACAAAATTTATGACTTGATCTCTTTATGGTTTACTTGATCGAATGGCACTTGTTTCCAATGATTTTGTCACAAGGAATCGCACCAGTCTAGCTGAGAAATACAAATTATTCATAAGTACTCGACGTGAATATAAATTCGATGCACTTGGATCAATATACCTATGGTTTTATTGCAAAATAACTAATTAAGAATTTACTTTGCCATTGACTATGATTTTATTGATCTCGGATGTGAGTATACAGTTTATAAAATAAAATATTTTCAGGTGATAGAAGACGTTGTTTAAGAAATTTACTTTGCCATTGACTATGATTGTATTGATCTCGGATGTTAATATCTCCAGGTCATAGAAGACGTTGTTGATACAAGACGCTTTTTAATTGTGGAATCACTTCCCTGTATTTTCTTGAATGACAGAATACATATTTTCTTGAAAGACATAATACACGACAAATTTGAAAGGGGAAAACCACAAAATTCCCCATCTCCAAATGTAACATGCATCAATGATGAAACTCGTTACTGGTTTAAAATACACACAGTTAGATGACATGTTAGGAAGGAAGATTGAAAATATAATACATAACACTGACACATCAGCAAGATGACTACACAAACATTATCACCATTCCACCAAAGACCAAATATTCACATATCGAGAAGAGAGCCACGTGGCACATATCGAGAAGAGAGCCACGTGGTGAGAAGATAGTTGTTGGATCTGACCATTGGATGCAAGCCACATGGTGAGATGAGAGCTATTGAATCTAGTCGGTGCATGCTTTCCACATGGCGAGAAGAGAGTTGTTGGATCTAACCATTGGATGCAAGCCATGTGGTGATATGAGAGCTATTGAATCTGGTCGTTGGATGCTCGCCATGTGGCGAGAAGAGAGCTATTGGATTTGACCATTGGATGCAAGCCATGTAGAAAGATGAGAGCCGTTGGATCTAACCATTGGATACACACCACGTGGCCATACCAGAGCCCTTGGATCGAGTCGTTCGATGCACGCCACGCGGCGTGACCAACACTTTTTGATGTGGTCGTTGGATGCATCTCAATGTTTCTAACTTATTAGTTACATCATATAGGTTATAAAAAAGGATATCCTCCACTCCCCATTTGTTGTATCCTTTCAACCATGAACCCAAAATGCTTTTGGGTGCTACGATTGGTGGTATTTCCTTTGGGTACTTAGTTAAAAAAACTTCAAATAAAGTTAATCATAAGGAAAGGCTTCTTGTTCATGGTGTCATTTTAAAAATGAAACCACTAGGTTTTTCAACTATAAGGTTATTTTGCAAGAATTTAAGGCCATAAATCTTGTGTGATTTCATGTGTTTTTATGTATTGATATGCAAAACAAGTTTATGTATAGGGGCTCTCTACTCTTAGCATTTGTATTTAAATAAACCCCCATCCTCAAAAAATGCATGACCATGTATTAGAGTAAAAAGAGGGTTGAAAGTAGTATAAAACTAAGCCCTTCAACCCAAAGCTATCTTATTATAGTGGAATATCCCTATGTTGGGATGTTACTGCACTTGTTTGCTTATTTTTTTTAATTGTAGACATGTAAAAGTTTTGTCGTGTTTCCATGTTAGTGGTTAGAAATAAAAAGGGGTATTATAAATTCCATGAAAAAATGTATACCTAGGATATTCAGTAAAAATTACGACCCTAAAACGAAGATCATATGTAAAAAATTATGACCCAGGAAGTTAATGTACTAACTTACCCAAACGGGGCACACATGACTTTTGGCGTTTCATCTCCTAGGGTTAGGTTTTTGGATGTCTAGGGTTTTCGTATTCCTGTTTATCATAAAAAAATGCCTTCAGAGCCTCATTGTAATCATCTTCTTGCGAACGAGCGTAGACGTCACATCTCTTCTCAGAGATAAAGCTACCACCATTCTAGCGAGTCTTGCACTCTGTATTATTACAGTCTCTTCACAATTATTCCATTAATAGAAATCAAGTATTGTTGTATTTCTCTATTTATGGCAATTTCCATGAGTATTTTGTTGTAATTTCTTTTCTTTCATTTCGTTTCGAAAATAATCTGGATCATTGGTATCAGAGCAGGCTGTTCTTGATCGTTTTTCAGCGCATTTCCCTGACGAGGTCCGAGTATATCCAATTGGGTCTCGAGTTTGTCTCTCTTGAGGAAAATCATTCTCGCATGCCCAAGAAACCCTTGATGGCAGCATAAAAGAAAAATGGTGGAGAAGAAGATTCTATTAACATGTTGCTTGAGCAATCTCTCGCGCGACAGAGGGATGGAATGATGGAGAATTTTTCACACATCCTTCAGTGTCTGTCAATAGCAACATGCGCATCTTCATCAAGCAGCCATTTTGGAGGAACCTGTCCCTTCAACGTACAAGTTAATTTTGATATTCCCATATTTGAAGGTCAGATAGATGTGGGTGCCCTAGAAAAATGGTTAAATATATAAGAAGGTTATTTCTCTGTTCAAATATTTTTTGACGGGGAAAAGATCACCTTCGCACTCCTCAAGGATATCCCCCATGTCAAACTTTGGTGCGAAACTTACTAGGAGAAAAATTCCACAGAGGAATCTGGAATATATGGGTCCAGGCCCACTTGGGATTTTTTTGTGGATGCGGTCTGTAAGAACCTAGTTTAACAAAGCCTAATTTTTTTTTGTAAATTTAAACATTAAGATTATTCATCATAAGCAATAAGAAATTTCATTCAGCATTTCGACGTATAAGCAATAAGCAATTTCAATATTCAGCATATAAGCAACAGAAATTTAAATTTATCAACAACAATCTAATAAATTACATAACAACCACATAACCCAGCAAATTCATGAATATAGATACCTCTGGCTGATGTTATTTTCCCAATATCCGGCTTTCCTCTCTGCTGCTTGCCCAAAACTCTGCCTGATGCTCTGACCAAACCCTGCCCAAAACCGACTAACCACCCAACCAGCTAGGAGCAGCCTATCCAACTCCCTAGCTCCAGGATTCCGTGAGGATTCCTGGCCCCCGAGCCCAAAACTCCCAACAACCTGGTGCCCCCTACAATAGTTCACCCAAACTCCAAACCAGAAAATATCCCCCAGAAAATACAGTCCTCTCCTACCCTCATGCTCCTCTCCCCAAAATTTCATAATCCATTCCCGAAGGCTTCTGCCCAATCATATCCCCCTCCATTCACCGACTCCTACCCTCCTTTAATGCCACCCACCTTATCCCTCCATTTATTACCTTATCCTTCCATTTATTACCTTATCTCTCCACTCAATGCTTCATCCTCCCCCTGCATACGTAAAGTTTTATAATAAATAACAGAAATTTATTAAGCTCTTAATTCATTACCCAAACCTTTAATGAGTTAATTAATTAATTAATTAATTAATCAACATATATAAACAATTAATAATTAATTAATATTGTTAATAAATAATCATTGTTTAACTAAAATATATTAGGACAGTTAATTATTTAATTAACTATACTTGATAAACCCTATGTAACTATTTAACTAGGGTTGTTACATGGTCAAAGAACAATACTATCATGTTGATAAATATGAAGACCAGTACACGAGATGGACCACATTGTGGCAAGAGAAGAGTCAAACAGTGCTAGAGTTCACAAATAGTTTCCATACCTTGCGCACCAAGCTTGGTATCAAAGACTCTAAGCGACATCTGGTTCTAAAATATCGTGGGGCTCTGCATAGGTACATCCAAACCGAAATGGATTTCCTAAACATCTCATCATTGGGAGTTGTCTATCGATATGCTATCAAAATCGAGCAAAAATGTAGGCACCAGAACAAATGGGAATTTGGGTCTGCAAATCTACAACAACCAAAGCACGGTAAAGACAAACCTAACCAACAACCTCTAGACAACCAGTCCAAGACACAAGACAAAAATGGTAAAAGTAAAAACGAAGAATGACATTGGGAAGTGGTGTGACTTCCACAAAATCCCCTGGCACAACACCGATGAATGTCGCTTGAAACAGTCATTGGTGGTCGACGTCAAAGACACAGAGTTGAACCCTAATTCAGAATCTAATCCAAAAAATATTGAAAATAGACAGATAATCGACCCAGACCCCACTGCTATTGTCGTGACCACAACAATTCAGATAAAATAGCCAGTAGATCCTGAAGAGGGGGAGTGCCTCTTCCATTCCAAGATGTGGGTGAAGGGGACACCACTGCATTTTATTGTTGATAACGATAACTATAAGAACCTCATCTCAGCTAAGGTTGTCAAACAGTTGGGGTTGTTGACAAAAACACACTCACAACCGTACAACATCTGGTGGCTTCATGTGACATCCCGCTGTTGCACGCACTAAGAAAACTTATTCTTTGAGGAAACTTGCTTGCAAGTGATCCAAATTATTATACTATTGACCGTTTGATTATGATTATGAGGCATTATGGATATGGTGATATGTTATTTTGTTGTATTGACGTAGAAAGGTGCTATTGATTGGGTTCTCCTGAGTGTGCAGGACTTTGGACATCGAGGATGCAGAGGCATCGATGAAACCCCTTGGACTCTAGATCGAGTCAGGGAGTGGACTGTTGGGTTGATTATTGTTGATGTGACATATGTACATATGATTAGATGTTATGATGATTGATTATTTTGTTGACATGATTCGTTGATGATGCAGGTCGACGATAGCTTGCCGACCAAACTCACTTGTGGAGTAGAGTGGTCACGCACGAGAACCAGAGACTTTGAGGGAGAGGTGTCGACAACAACCCTGCCACAACCTACTAGCACTCTCGACGTGGCTCACATTGTAGGTTAACAATTACCTAGTTTGAAAAGACCCGTGATGCCGTGAGGGTAGACTACGATAGTCGCTCATGATGATTCTAAGGGGTGTGCAATATGGCAGGGGACTTATTCCTTAGAGGCCCTTAGTCTCCCACAAGATCACCTGGCGAAGTATTGAATCTAGGGGTTTTTGATGTCTACCAAGTCAGTCAAGAGGTGAGTTGCACCCTTGGAGCACGTAGTGTGTCCTGAAGGGCACATCGCGCAAGGAAAACAGAAAGAGGTGAGTGGCACCCTTAGAGCACCTAGTGCGTCCTGAAGGGCACATCATATTTTTAACTGGTAAGTGAATAAACCTAGATGACCTTAAAATGAATAATGTGACAAGTAAGATTTAAAAAAAAAAATCCCTAATAAAAATGTCGGCAGCCCAGTGAAATTAAAATCTAGGTCTAAGTAACACATGTGTTCAAAAATAATAATCATAATTAAACATGTAACAAGAAGGGGGTAAGAAATTCAATTAATTTATTAAAATCAAATTATATTGGGGGATTAAAATTTTAGAAGGGAAATGATTGCTTTATCTACATATGCTAATTAAATTTTTAATTAAAAAGAAAAAAGGGGTAAAAGGTTGTTTTTCTACACTTGCTAGATTGTGTTTTAGGTAAAAAGGGAAAAGAGGGAAACTTAAAAGAAATAGGAAACTAAAGGAAAAAGGGGAAACATAAAGAAAATGTTGAATGTCTAACTTAGTAAGGAATCTTGCCTTGAGAACTTGCTATTTTTGAACTCAACTAGGAATTTAGTAAGGCGTAAGTCATTTAAGATTTGTAAGGGAATGTTGGGACACCAAGGAGTATTTTTAAGAATTCTTTTAAGTGGGTGAGGGAAATAGGAATAATTAAATAATTAATAAAATTAATTTTCTGGTGCAACTAGGGGGATGGATGACATGTGTATGGGGGAGGTTTTTTTCTGATTAATTTAATGAAAAAGAAACTAAATGCGAATTTGGGAAAGAAATCACTTTAAAACTCTATAAAAAGGGTGGAGGAGGGGGAGTATGGATATAATCTTTATGCGTAACATTACACTGCTGAATTTTTGTCTTGATTGAACTTATCTTGTGGGAGTTGGGATACCTAGCTCAGGTAATGAGTGGTAGCTCGACCTTGAGAGGCAAGCTGGGTGCTAGCGATTCTATGGTATTGGGTGCATGGCCCCTTTGTAGCTTGGGGGGCTCAGGGGGGAGAAGAGTACCCCTAGATTTGGTTGGGAGGTACCGGTAAGGTCACATCTATTGGTAAGCGGAAGCTCAACGGAGTGCGCGCGGGACACAAACTACTAAGAAATCACGTTTGGATAAGGTACGTCGGTTTAATTGTTACTTGCAATGAAATTAAATTTACACATGTTATTTATCTATGCTTGGTTTAAGATTTCATTTCCATGCGTTGTCTTGCACCTGCTTTCCTACGGTATTGTAATCCCCTTGCTTGCTATTTTCTGAATGGATTTCCCTTAGCAAACCCAACTTCTAATTTCAATAACTTATCTATGTCGGTTTTATTGATTATTATGAAGAGATTGTGCTTTATCTTCCTCACTTATCCCTAGGTCATCAGTCCATGTATTAGTAGTCAGCCAAGAGTTGAATCGATGGTCATCACTTTGGTATTTAAAGACCTATAGATTCTAATGCCCTGTTTTTTTGTGCATGGATGATGAGCGAAGGATACATGTTTGCCCAACTGTCTACCCCTTACTTATGTTTGTGTTGATTGATTCATGGCTGAATGATTGTCCTTGTGCCTTCTTGTGATTGAGTATCTTTATATTTTGTTATCATTTCTCTCCACGAATAGCTTAATACTCTTTGCGTTTTTAATATCACCTTTGCATTTTTGGATGGAATTTTATTCTCTACGATTTTAATGACAGTTCCTAGCTCTTTGATTGGTAAAATATCAGCGTTGTTAATATGTGAATGACAACATTTTAATGTATATGTTGACTGTGTTTTAATGTGACAACATTGATACAGAATGATTTCATTTTACTATTGAAACGCCCATTTCATGTGCCTCCATTAATTTGTTTTACTGTCGATAAAACCTTTGTATTGTGACCAGTTTTTATTTTGTTGTTTGAACCACAAATTTTATTGAACCAACATTTTTTAACCATGATTTACCATGTGAATTGGTTCATACCGTTGTCATTTACCACGAGATTTAGTTTACACCATTGTTATTTACCATGTGTTTTTATTTGGCCAAAACGTAGTGCACATTACACCCCATTCAACTGCCCAACAACATTTTAGACTTGCCCTAAACACACACAATATTGACAACGATTTCACCCAGTATTCACAGTTGGTTACCTAGTTCGTAGACAGCCCATGGATGGCTTGGCCACATTTTTCATTTAGTTGCAGTATCATTGTTTTAGTAGGTAGCCAAATTTTATACAACGATTTCCCACCTATATAAATATTTTCAGTTTATCTCCCTTTTTTTAAAAACGTGATTTAACACAACGAAATTATCATATTCTTTTCAGTTGATGGTTAGTGATTGATTCATTGGATAGCAATTGATTTTTAATGAAATAGTATCGATGACATAGATAGTGATACCACTCTTTGGTAGACAAGATTACCTTTTATGTTAGGCAACAATAGCTTATAACTATTAGCCAGTGAAATAATATTGTTTTCTCAATAAGAACTAACTTCACTTAAACCTTCTTCTAGTGGAACTTTTAATCCAACCTTTTACTTACACTTAAATACCTTCACTAATTTACCTGTTTAAGTGATTTGATCCTGGAAGAAAATAGAAGTAGATTTTTATAGAAAATAATTATTATTAATGTTAAATGATGCAAAAGATTTAAGATTTATTGATTTTTATTAAACGTAATAGGATTATTTGTTGGAAAGAGTTGTAAATGTTGGATTAATAGGACTATTAGACATAATGGTTATTGGCATAATAGTTGATTATCTTGTGCAAGCTTAATGGTCGAGGGATTAGTAGTTTTATCAACTAAAACTATTAATAGCTAACAGTTAATTGGTGAATATTCGCCTTGCGCCTTAGGTCGAGCTAAAAGGGTGGTTGGTCATAGTCGTTTCACCATATAGTTTTCCTTGTAGGAAACAAGAATCCTCCGATTATTCGTGCAATTTAAATTGAGTGATGTCATCTTGCGTCCTATCGACTCGTTGCTTGGGTGTGTGGGTATCATCTTCTTGTCAGTTATTTCGGTCTCACTTTGAATTTGTCTTCAGTCTGTGGTCCAGATAGGTTATGTTGCGCCAAGGTTATTGTCATGCCTATCACCTGGCGACAACATGATTCCTGATGAGGGGATCATTGCGTGCCCTAATGGATATAGGAAAATGATAACCTGGCCAGAGTTTGTGCTTCCCGTTGTGGGCGGTTGTTCGTTGTAGTTGTTGTTGGTTCTTGGGTTGTAACGCCTTCATGTGTTTTGTTTTGTGCTCCATAGAGGTTTCTAGTTACTAGCCGTTGAGGCCGTTGTGTCGAGATCGTGGATGTTGTCCTTTATCTTGTAGGCATTTTTGTGTTTGTGTCGGGCGGGTAGTCATTTCTATTTGTCTTTGATTTCTGCATGTTTTCGCCAGTTGCCCGATGTGCCAGTGTGTTGAGTTGTTGTTGTCTATTGCATGATATGCGTGTGTATTGTTTGTCGTCAGGTTGTGTGGCTTAACTGTTGTCACCATTGCATTCCTACCTAATAAAAAAAAATTGCACTTTTTGCTTCACCTGTAGTCGTAACAATATGGGTCATTACACTTCACCAAGGACGAGATCTTCATGTCTGGTAATAGTATCGCATCTCCTATGGCATATATCCCTTCAAATATGAGGTAGTGTGTGATATTTCCCATCTTAATGTCTATTATGTTTCTTTGGGCCAACCATATATGTGGAAATGTCATGCTGTCTATGAGTCTAGACCCCATAGTGTCATTATTACTCTAGGAGGTTATCTCTATAGGATGCTAGAGGTAGTTTCGAATACTTCTCCACCAAAAAAACACTGCAAGGTAATCTCTCATACTGCAAAATTCATCCTCTTCACAATCTGTTCAAAGGATGCACAAAAGACCACTACAAAAGCTGCAGCCTCAACCCCTTCTATACAACAAAAATATATTTTCAAAGAGACAGAAGATATTGTTTCTTCACCTACAATGGTACCTACACAATGCCCCATCCAACCCAGAGACCACAATTTGGTGGAAAAAATTCAAGCCCTCTAGCAACATGTTTGTGACAGTCTTCCATAAGCCAAGAAGAACAACTTCTCCAACAAGGCACACAACTCGCCAAGCTTCAGATTTAGAAAATACTTTCCCCTCTTCCCTGGGCACTCAATGCAATGGATACCATTTCTTCTTAAAGGGGGATAATTGGTCCAAGTCGATATTGGTGGCCACTCACATGTTCCAACTGGATCCTCTTGTCAGTTTTTAGTGCAACACTTTCTTCTGTACTTCTTTGTAATTGTGGGTTCTACACTTCTAGGGTTGTCTAAATCCTTACACATCTTCCAGGTAGATACCGGTGGCCTCCCACCTATTCCAATTTTATTAGTTTGTAATTTTTCATGTCATCACTTCTTGTTGTACTTCCAGGACCGTTTTGGGGCCCTAAATAGTGTTTTTTCTTCTCTCCAAAATCAAACTGTAGACGAAGTCAGAGTTTGATGGTGTAATGCGTAGTTCTTGAAAAGACCTTTCCAATGAGCTATCATGCGCCAAAAACAAAGATCATATGAAAAATTTACGACCTCGGGAAGTTAATGTACTAACTTACCCAAATGGGGCCCACATGACATTTGGCGTTTCATATCCTAGGGTTATATTTTTGGATGTCTAGGGTTTTGGCATTCCTATTTATCATAAAAAAGGCCTTCGAAGCCATAAAAAAGGCCTTCGGAGCCTCATTGTAATAATCTTCTTGCGAATGAGCATAGCCATCACATCTCTTCTCAAAGATAAAGATGCCACCATTCTAGCAAGGCTTGCACTCTCTATTTTTACAATCTCTTCACAATTCTTTCATCAATAGAAATCAAGTATTGTTTTATTTCTTTGTTTCTGGCAATTTCCATGAGTATTTCTTTGTAATTTCTTTTCTTTCATTTCGTTCCAAAAATAATCTGGATCAATGGTATCAGACCAGGCTTCTCTTGATCGTTTTTCAGTGCATGTCCCTGAAGAGGTGCGAGTATAGTGAGTTGGGTCTTGAGTTTGTCTCTCTTGCGGAAAATCACTCTCGCATGCCCAAGAAACCCTTGATGGCAGCAAAAAAGAAAAATGATGGAGCACAAGATTCTATTAACCTTTTGTTTGAGCAAGCTCTCGCGCGACAGAGGGATGAAATGATGGAGAATTTTTCACACATCCTTCAATGCTTACCAATAGCAATAGATGCATTTTCATCAAGAATCCATTTTGGAGGAACCTCTTCCTTCAAGGTACAATTTAATTTTGATATTCCCATATTTGAAGGTTAGATAGATACGGATTCCCTAAAAAAATGGTTAAATATATTAGAAGGCTATTTCTTTGTTCAAATTTTTTTAGACAGTGAAAATATCACCTTCGCACTCCTCAAGGC
>JASDQU011442917.1:6682-19889 GCA_032191745.1 Picea mariana | reverse complement strand
TGACGTCACTCCAATCTGCAATTGTGACGCAGCAACAATATTTATATGTGAGCAGATTTATAACAAATTGCATTGTGATATATTACAAGGATTTGATCTTATACATTGAATGCTAAATCTCTTTTGTACTTATTGAAGAAGTGATATAAGTCATTGTTTAGTAATCATTGACTTCATCAATAATTACATTTGATCATAGCTCATATATATGTTGAAGATAGTCATCAATATTTGAAGTACTAACCACTGTAGCACATCTTCTAGCTTTGTTTGTCTTGTCTCGCAAACAGGTGCCATTCAGTGGAAGCTTTTCTCCTTGACTATCTCTATTGGCAGTAATCTGTGAAGGGAAGCTTAATCTTAACCTTTGAAAGCCTTAAACTTTGACCCTTCTCCTTCAGAAAACCAGATTACTAGGGATGTCTCCCTTGGATTAGCCATCCTAAATAGAAAGGGCTCCCCATCGAGGTGACAGTGGGTGGGGAAGCTCCTGTTACGCCAGTTTGAAGCCTTGACTCAAGCTACCCAAACCCTTCCTACAAACTGTGCGATAACAAGAACCTCAGCATCTCTTGCATGACCTATGACCTGCTTGATCTCAACAAAAGGTTATTAGTAATCATTTGGGGTGGTGATATCACCCCTGGCTCACATATGGTACAGTAAATGAAAATAAAAAAGCATATATACAAATGGAAATCCAACTAATCTAGCATGAAATGCATATGGTATATACAATGAATGCAAATGCCTACCTACTTACCTCTACTTACCTGTTGGTTGAATGCTAGGTCTAGTCAAATAACCAGTGCAACCATCCGAGCAATGTCTCACAATACCTGCCGCTGTGCTTCATCCTAAACCAAAACAGTGATAAGTTAAGCACAAACATAACATGAGTTAGAGAATGTATTGTATCATCGAAAATCATAAAGTCTAGCTCATGGAGGCGGGAGGGAGGGACAAAATCATGCCAAGTCATACTCTCAGGAAAGTGCTCAATCCATCTCAGAAAGGGATCATGAAAAGTCCAGGGTTCAGAAGACCAACTCAAAGAGACTCAATGTTGTCTACCTCGGACGTCTTCACAACCTGAGGCCTGGGAAGGGATTAGCAAGAACCGAAAGGATGACCGACGATTCCTTAAGGGGAAGCTAGAAGACTGTGATAGTAAGCTTCTTATTGAGGTACTCAACCTTCCCCTAAATTCCAAAAGGAGGTTCCGTCCTACAGAAGACTTGGGATAAGGAACATGTTTCCAAACCATACCTTTAGTGACATAGCGAGGTAATGTAATCAAAGGGAGGTGGAAAATCTTATCACAAGTATCTTGCTTCAAGCAAGCAACTTCCTCACTCTTATCAAGATCTGAGCACAACGATGGTTGATAACTTTCTTCGTAGAATAAATCTAAGTGCTCAAAGGAACAATCATCAAATTCCTCAAGGTATGACTGAAAATTATTAGGAGAGCATAGCATCAAATCATCCTTGGGTGTCTGAAAAAAAAATTGTAATCATGTCATGTTCTTGTTGCCAAATGTCAAATTTCATTAGTAACTTCATGTGATAGTGGTAAAGGCAATTTTTGGACATGATCCTCAATGTCGTAAATGGGATCACCATCATATCCAATCATATCCCAATTACGCTTCCCGACATGTATGAACTCTTCAATATTATCAACAAAATCATCATCTTCATTATAGCATGAAGGGGTAAAAACATCCAACACTTCTTCACTTTCCACATCATAAGGTAAAGAATCATTAAAAATTTGGAAAGGAAAACAACTCACCTTGCTTACTTCTTCTCGTGCAAGAGCTTCAAGTATTCGGATAACTTCATCAAATGGAAGACTTGGTTCTACATCTTCAATTGTACAACAAGGAGGGTCTACCTTGCCAGAGGATTCCATTTCTCCTTCACTTTCTGAATCATAGAATAAGGTATTATCGAAATCCTGAAAAGGAAAGTGACTAACCTCATCCTGTTCTTCTTGTGCAGGAAAAATGGAATTTTGGGTGGCTTCATCAAAGGGATGAGGACACATCAACACTTCATCATCGTGTTCGATATCCTCAGGCTCCAGCTCCTCAACCACATCTTCATTATTGGCAGAAAAATGAGTAATCCCTTGCTCTTCCTTGTGGGACTAAAAAACCTCATCGAGATCCTTCCCCTTAGCTTCTTGTTGATCGATGGTTTGTTCCCCTTCTTTTTGGAAATCAGCAGTAAAGGTCTCAAGGGAAACTAATCTCTCCAAACTAAGAGTGTCTGGGGTAAAGAGGTGTCTTACCTAGGACAAGGAGATATTTTCCTCGACTCGTGTAGCCATGATGTGAGCTTCATCGAGCGTTCTTGGGCCCTTTTTACTGAGGGGAAACCCTAGATGCACTAAGAGTGCATTGGTAGATGTACTTGTCTTCGGGACAATGGCTTCCAGGAATTCGATACAGTATGTCCTCAAACCAATCTTGGAACTGTCTGACAGTTTCATTCTCAGTTTGTTTTATATACTCAAGTCTTCTTAGTAGTATTGGGATATCTTCCAACTGAATACCCCATCTTTTGAGAAAGGTTTCTTCCAATTGTTCCATGGTTGTGATGCTAGCATCAGGGAGGTTGTCATACCATCTCCTAGCATTGCCATGAAGAGTGGTGGAGAAGAGCTTCATTGCCAAATCTTCGGCATCGTCACTGATAGGGTGGAATTGAAAGAAAGCCTAGAAATCACCCATGTGATAGTCAACTCTCTCCCTATCACTAGCAGTCAACCTAGGGAGCCAATTTTCGTACTTAGGGGGCATTTGCCTAGGGTATCCCAGGATTTTACTTATGTCCAAGGGTTTGAAATTTCTCGGGTCCCATTGAGAAGTCATGGTTGGCTTTGTCATTAGTGGAGTCGCCAGATAATTTTCTTGAAATTATCAAAGGGATGAGGGGATTGTTAGAATATAGAAGATGGTGTGCTCGTCTTACCATTGACGATACCTTCGTCACCCAACCATAGGCCGAAGCCTCCCTCCAAGCACCTTAACCTTGACTGAGAATTCCTCCAGAAGCAAACCCTAGGCTAGATAGCCAAACAAAGAGTAGCGCATCAATCCCCAAGGATAGCGCATCACAAAAAGCTGATCAGATAGTCCAAACCCTAGCCAAGAGATATTCAAGCCAATACTGAGAACTAGTTGTTGCTGCAGCTGCACCAGCTCTTCCTCCAAACCTGTGCACAAGACTGCAACTGAAGTGTGCACCAAACTGCAGAACTGCAATTCTGAGATGTGACAAATGAGAACTAGCGCCCTGTATTTATAGTGGTTCTGCCAGTTTTGTTGGGGCCGACTTCTCCTTCTGGATAAGTGTCTGTTCAGTATATTATTATAATTTCTGGCCGACTTCTTCTTTTGGAGGATAATAACCTAATATAAATTATCCTCTTGAGCCGACAAGGCTTCTAGGGTTATTAGCCAACTCATTAGGGTTTCCCTTGCTTCCCGGAGTCTTCTATTCTCATCAGGTTCACACATGGAGGTAAATACCTCCGCAGCTACCATAATATTAACAGGGATCACCCTCAGTGGAGTCGCCAGGTAAGCTTTGAAAAGTAAAGAATTTTAGGGAAAGGCTTACCGAGAAGTGTCATCTTTGAGGAGAATTGACTCAGTGTTCCCCGGCAACAGCGCCAAAATGTTATCGCACAATTTGTACTTATTCCAAGGGAAAAGGTTGAAGGAAGGAAAATTGGCATAACGGGAGGTTATCCTATCACTATCACCTCAACATGATACCCCTTTCTATTTAAGGTTGATGGCCCAGGGGAGACGTCCCCGGTGACCTAGGGGTTTGAGAAGGCAAAGGTTAAGTTGTCTATGAAAATATCCCCTCTCACAAGTCACACTGATTAGAAAGTCCCAGGGTTTTAA
This sequence comes from Picea mariana, assembly GCA_032191745.1. NCBI lineage: Eukaryota > Viridiplantae > Streptophyta > Pinopsida > Pinales > Pinaceae > Picea > Picea mariana. The sequence goes on along the minus strand of JASDQU011442917.1, from coordinate 15,964 downwards.
CTAATGAAGTAGTGAAGTATTCATATGTACCTGCCCATAACAAAGCAACAAGAAAAGATATATTTTGCAAGTACAACTTGCTGTTAGTACTTCATAAAACCATGGACTTTATTAAAACCAATAGTTGATATACGATGAAGCAAACGGAATTATATAGCAGCAATGTTTATAAGACAATAGCTTCACAATAAATGCCTTAAAATGGCTTCCGAATGACCAAGAATAATTACTCATTAATACCAAAATACTAGCATTTGTCAGAAGCTAAGGCATTGTATGAATCAACTTTACAATTGCTTTTAGGTGCTTTTAGTGCTACAATAGATGGCTGTAGCTTACTTTAGTAACAACAGCAAATAGGTTAGTATATTAGACTATTCTAAGGTTAGGAGTAGTTAGTAGAGAGCTTAAGGTAAAGGTTTTGATAGTGGTTTTTGTCAATCACTCAATTGTAAGGCTTAGATTGGTGCCTTTCTAGGGTAAATGGAGTCCTTTTAGGCAGCGGCAAATCTTGAAGGAACAAATAATAATGAGAGAACTAGAGACAAGAGGATCAATAATTGAAGTGTTGGTAGCCCAAGGCTTCAATCACCAACCCTAGGGGGAAAATGGCTACTAGGAAGTAGGTAACCCTAGGCCCTAGTAGTTTTCCTCCTTCTTTAGCTCAAGGATGAAGTAGATGACGGCTTAGATGAAGCAAAATGTGSWAGGRTGTTGCAATGGCAAGGCCCTTAGCAAAAGCTTCAAGAARWTCGRTTTTCTAGCATAATCTWGTAGGTGAAAGTTATTAAGGCAAGGACAATAACATGTKCTTTAGCCTCCKAGGGTTTTAAGCTAGMAATTTCATAATCTTAGTATAAATGCAAGATAAATRTAACTATAACCATTMAATGMAGAAGAATTGCAGAAAATTYRCTTACATTCACCAAGAATCATCTAGCAAATAGCCTAGTTGAACACTTCCACCAAGAAAAATGCCAAAATAGTCCAAAATAAGCCTCCTTCAAGAAGTGCGCACTAAATTTCAGCCAAGTAACCCTAATTAGGGCGCAAATTTCAGACCTCACTTAGTGTGAGTGAAAGATGATGAAATAATTCAAGGGAAAATCCCTTATTTATACAATTACAATGACCAAAATTAGGTCAAAAAGGCCAACATGGCCAGTTTACATGTAATATCCAGTTTTTACATTAAATGACAAATTAAAACCCTAAATCAAGCAGAAATGGTGACGTCATGCCCTTTTAGGGTGACATTGGGCCTTGTTATTCCCCACTTTTAGGGATAACTATGAGATCATGTCTCGAGGCCCACAGGTCCTAGACATGGAGTACTGAGAGCTGGATCGACTTTAGCATGGCCTTGGACGGCCCATCTTTTCTCCCTTTCAGCGCCTCTACCTTGCCAGCAGTAGCAGCATCCATCACCATCAACTTGGTCTTGTGTCAGAGAGGGTTCTTGCTCCATGAGGTAGTGAGTCCGGGTATCATGGTATGTGTCACTCTGATCATCAAAACCTTTTGAATATGTGCATTTAATTCTTTTTGTTTCTAACAAATGCTTGGATCTTATACTTGCTCACTTGACCATGTCTGGGGGGGAATGACAGGATGCCCTAGTAATCCTGTGTCCGTAGGTTTTGGTGTACCACTAGGGGGGATTTTTGAAAAGCCATCGTCTTCTCCCGTCATAGCACCACTTTTTCATCTTACTTCCCGCTCATCTATCCCATCACACTTGTCCTGGCACTGGGTTGACCTATCATTTGAGGATTGCACCTTAACTCGTGGGAAGAAGGGGCTAAAGGCCCCAGAAGATAAAAGCAAGCTAGCAAAAGATAAAAGCCTAAGATTAAAACCTCGAGATGCTTCGCCCAGGGATCCCCGAGAAAGCAATAAAAGGCTTCTCAGCAAGAAACAAGAGGGACCCGTAAAAATAATAAAACAAGACCTAGTCAGAGGATAGGGGTCTCATCACGAGCCAGCCTATTAGGTCCATGGGTACCTAGCAGTATGACATTACCACTAGCTGGTTACCACGCCAGGGTAGTGACTCTTGGTTGCATGGCCAAGAGAAAGGGGGTCTCATCACAAGCCAGCCTTCTCATTTCTGTGAAAGTACTCGTGGGTAACGTTGTCACCACTGGTCACCACGCCAGGGCAGTGTCCCCTAATTAGCCTCTTGAAGAAAAAGCAATAAAAAATAAAGAATAAAAGGCATGAATGGGCTTGGAAAAAATTGCATCCATGACAGGTGCAACTCGCCTTCTACAAAGGCACCCACAGGTAAAGCTTTGCATCCTCTACTCTCACTGCACCCACTTGCTTGGACATCCCTTATCCACATCACCCACTTACATGGCTCAGATGAAGTCTCTTCTGGAAACTTTCCTCCTCCAGTGGACACTAGCCCAATAGGACGCCCTGTCACTCTCTCCAAGCTTATATTGCAGACTTGTATAATGTCTTTGAGCTTTTAACTGAGGTAATGGGGGTTTATTGCACATGTTTAATAATATTGATGATGAGATGTGATTGACATTGCTAAGATCCATGTGACTTATGAGCCCATGGAGGGCGTAGTTGTTGATGTGCAAGATCAAGCCTGACGGACAGGTACCATATTGGATCGGTACACATGGGGAGATGATCCGTTCGGACCTCCATGGGGCTGAAGAGACCACCAAATGGATGCTGAGACCCCAGCTAGGGGCAGAGACAGAACAAAGGGGTTTGCACATGAGAGGAGGACGTCTTGCAGAGGCACCCCGACAAAGCTTGACCTAGGGGTATTGTGCCCTTTTCAGTGGAACGTTGGCCTTGGAAGGCTTAGGACGTCACCCTTCATGACCATGACGTCACCTAGCAGCATGTACGCTTTGGGAGACAGATGGGGTAGTTTTGGCACGTGTGGCAGGTTGGAGAAGCCCAAGGAGGGCTAACGTTTCGCTCCAGGATGTTGCATTTTCCCTATAAGGGGCTAACGTCACCCTAAAAGGGGCATGACGTCTCTCTTTAGCTTGATTAGGGTTTAATTTTAAGCATTTAATGTAAAACATTATGATTATTAGTATTTTGGCCTTGTCGGTCTTTTTATGACCTAAAAGTGAAATTAGGTCATGGCACTGTATAAATTGAGGGTTTTTACCTTCATTTTTCCATGATCTCTCACTCACCACTTGGTGAGGTCTGAAATTTGCGCCCTATTCTAGGGTTTTGGCTGAAATAGTGAGGCGCACTTGTTGAAGGAAGATTTTCTTGGCATATTTTGGCATTTCTCTTGATGGAAGGTGTTACAACTAGGGTTTGCTACTTAATTTCTTGGTTAAATGTAAGTGAATTTCTGCAAAACTTCTTAAATGAATGGTTGTAGTATTGCTTTTCTTTCATTTATGGTTATATTTTGCTGATATAAACCCTAGGTGACAAGCACACATAGAAGGTCCTTATCTCATGTCCCCATCAAGGTTTTAGCCATTTTATTTGCTGAAATGAGATAGAGCCTTGACTTAGCAACACTCTACTCTTTCTAGCCTTTGTAGAAGAAGATTGAGCCTTGCCATCTATCTTCTCCCATGCTAGCTGTTTTTCTTATTTAAAACTAAGGAGAAAACGCATCAAGGCCTAGTTCCCCTACACCTTGGTGCGCCGATTTTCCCTAGGGTTTGCCCGGTAAGGCCTTGCCATAGCAACACATTACCTGCAAAACCTCTTGTCTTAGTTTTATGCAATCTTTTGAGCTAGTCGTTTTCCATTGAGCTAAGGAAGGAGGAGAGAGCACTAAGGCCTAGTTCCCCTACACCAAAGTGAGCCTCTCTCCCCTAGGGCTTTATCCTTGAGGCCTTGCCATAGCAACACCTCAAGGTCTAACCCTCTTGTCCTTAGTCATATTATTATCATTTGATCCTTCAGCTCTTGTGTCCTCCTATTGACTCCATATGCCCTAGGAACGCACTGATCTAAGCCTTAGTGTAATCTCAAAACAACTTCAAATACCTTTAATCAAACCCTAACCTTTCTAACCCTAGCTTAAGACTAACCTTGCTAACTCATTTGTTGTCGTCATCCTTTGCTATTATCATCATTGTGTAGCTATCGTTTTACTTATGAGCAATTGAATGGTTGTTAAAAGGCATTACCTGAATGAAGTGTTAATTGTTACATTGAATGCCATACTCTTTCAACATTTATTGAAGAAGCGATATTGTACATCGTTGTTATTATATAAACATTGACTTCGTCAATATTTATTTCTCAATTTCTTATATACCAGATATTCATTGATTATATGAAGTACTAACCAAGTGAGTAAGCTTGCAAAAATTTCTTGTTGCTTTGTCTTGAGCAGGTGCATCTCCTTTTGGTTATACTTTCTCTTTATTGGTTGTTTAGCCACACTATCTGCTCGGTGGTGACTTGTGAGGGGGAATTTACCTTTTATCTTACAATCCTTTGCCTTCTCAAAACCCCAGGTCATCGGGGACGTCTCCCCTGGGCCTTACCTTCCTAAACAGAAAGAACTTTCCTATCAAGGTGACAGTGGGTGGGATTGGTTCAGTTGCGCCAGTTTGACTTCTTTTCATCCGTCCTTTATCCTAACTACAAACTGTGCGATAACAGACCTCTCTGGTGAAACATTGGCCTCCACGAGCAAAACATTAGGCCTCCCAAGCCCCCTAGATCAAGCCACACGTGCCACTTGCCACAAAAATGCCTCCAAAGTGTCCATCAAATGTTGGGTGACGTCAAAGGTCACAGAGGTGACATCATGGGCCTTCCAAGGCCTACATCATAGTGGGAGGAAAAGACCCCCCTAGGTCTAGACCTACCAGGCTGTCTATGGTGGAACGTCCTCCTCTCTCTCTAGTGCAAACCTTTGTCCTGTTTGTGCCCCTGGTTGGGGTCTCAACATCCATCTGGTGGGATTTTAGCCCTATGGAGGTCCGAACTAATCATCTCCCCATGTGTACCTGTCCATTGGGTGTGGTCTTGCAACAAGTATGCCCTCCATGGGCTCATAAGTCACAGGGATTATAGCAATGTCAATCACATCTAATAATCAAGTTATTTAAACGTGTGCATGAAACCCCTTTTTCCCAGACAAGTTCTCAAAGATGTTATGCTATTCTACAAGCCAGGTTTGGAGAGGACGTCAAGAGGTCCTATTGGGCTAATTCTGATTCGGTGTGGGATGTTTCCAGGTGAAGAAAAATCCAGGACATGTAAGTCGATGAGGTGGTGAGGGATGTTTGAGCAATAGGTGCAGTGATGACAAGGGAATGTTTGGATTACATGTGGGTGCCTCTAAAGAGGGTGAGTTGCACCTTGTCATGGATGCAAATGTTTCCAAGCCCATTCAATGCCTTTTATCTTTTTATCTTATTGTTTTTTCTTTCAAGAGACTAGTTAGGGGACACTTCCCTGGCATGGTGACCAGTGGTGACAATGTTACCCACAAGCATTTCACGGAGATGAGCAGGTTGGCTCGTGATGAGACCCCCTTTCTCTTGGCTATGCCACCAAGAGACACTACCCTGGTGTGGTGACCAGCTGAATGGTAGTGTCATACCGCTACATGCCCATGGACCTAATAGGCTGCCTCGTGATGAGACCCCCTATCCTCCAACTAGGTCTTCATTTTATTATCTTATGGGTCCCTCTGTTTCTTGTTGAGAAGCCTTTTATTGTTTTCTCCCTGGGCGAAGCATCTAAAGGTTTTTTTCTTTTGGATTTTATCTTTTGCCAGCTACTTTTACTCCCTGGGCCTTTAGCCCCTTCTTCCCACAAGGTAAGGTACAACCCTTTGCTAGCTTGGAAAACCTAGTGCTCGAACCAATGTATGGGATGGATGAGAGGGGAAAAGATGAAAAGTGGTAAGTATGGTGGAAATTGACGATGACCTGTCATGAACCCACCCATTGGCAACCCAAACCCTATGGGAACCAACTTGCTAGGGCATCCTGTCATTCCCCCCAGGTGTGGACAAGTGGAAAGGCATAAAGTCCAAGCACACGTTAGAAATAAAAAGAATTAAATCCACATATTCAAATGTTTTGAGAATCAGAGTAACACATACCATGATACCCAGACTCATTACCTCATGGAGCAAGACCCACTGCTATTGAAGGACCAGGCCGATGGGATGGATGTTGCTACTGCTGACAAGGTGGAGGCGCTGAAAAAGAAAGATGGGCCCTCCAAGGCCAGGCTCAAGTCAATATGGCTCTCGGTACTCCATGTCTAGGACCTGTGGGCCTCGAGACATAATCTCCTTAGTTATCCCAAGGCTAGGGGATAACAGGCCCTATTACTCCAATAGACACGTCTTTTTGATGTGCTAGGTCTTGTATAAATAAGGGTAGATCCCCATTGTGGATCTCACTCACACACACTTCATTGTAACATTCTCTCAAGCTAGTTGTACGACTGAAGTGTGCACTTCTCGTAGGCACAATTTTCAAGGTCATAGAGCACCCTCTTGTGTGCTCTAGGGTTTATGGTGTGGGAGATCTTCTCTTGACTTTATAGCAAAGGATTGTTGGGCTTTTCCCTTGATTGAGAAGGGTTTTCCCAGGACAACTTCTTGTGTTCTTGTGCATGGCTATTCTTCTTGTGATCTTGGTTACTGTAGCTATTGAATATTGTATTCTTGCATTGTTTATGGTTCAAGTCATGCTAAATTGAAATAAACTACATGTGCTTGAGCTAAGCATCAAAATTCAACACAGACATCTACTTTGTTGTTAACACTTTGAGCCAGTTCATGGTGAAGTTAAGGGAGGTTCATTGGGTGGTAGCAAAGCACATGCTCAGATACTTGCAAGGCACAGTAGGATATGGGTTGCAGTACCTTGGTGGTGATGGTGTGAGGTTGCAGGGGTACTCAGATTCAAATTGGGCAGGCAATGATATAGATTGGAAGAGCACCTATGGGTGTTGCTTCAGTTTGGGGTCAGCAGTCATTTCCTAGTTCGGCAGGAAGCAGACCTCAGTAGCATTGAGTTCAACTAAGGCAGATTACATGGTGGCCAGTTTAGCTAGTTGTGAAGCCATATGGCTTCACAAGCTACTCACAGGATTGTTTGGTCAAGAGCTTGAGACAACCTTGATCCACTGTCATAACTAGAGTTGCATCAAACTCTTAGAGAATTCAGTGTTTCATGATAGGTCGAAACACATTGAGATTAGATACCATTTCATCAGGGACATGGTGTTGAAGGGAGCAATCAAGCTTTAATATATTCCTATAGATGAGCAGTTGGTAGACATTTTCACCAAGCCCTTGGTGAAGGGAAAGTTCCTCTTCTTCAGAGGCAAGCTTAGAGTGGTTGAGAATACCTTCCTCGCTAAGAGGGAGTGTTAAAGTTTGTAGCTCAGACAAGCATTTCCGCAAGTGTGTTTTCTTGTGGAAATCGTCATTAAATGTATCTTATGCTTTTTCTAGAGTTCACTTTATTAATCAATTAATAAAGTGAACGTCTTTTTATAAGGTGACATTAATTAATAAAGTGACTTAAGTTAAGTCACTTAATGATTTAATTAAAGGAGAGCCATTGATCTCACATTTAGATCTTGACCGTTGATATTAGGGATTTGGCTCAAGTCAATGTTATAAAAGACAAAGAGGGTAAAGGACAAAGACACACACAAAGATCATTCATTCACAAGTCACGTGAGTGATTGAGGAAGATCGGAGTTCTAATTTTCAACTTAGCGAGAAGAGGACAGCAGGAAGAGATCAGCAAGAAGGAAGCAACAACCATCATCAAGGAGGACCGTACAGCAGCAAGTAAGCAAGGTTGCACGTGTGGACTGTGAGCAGCATAAGAGGGTCGCACGTGTGGGTCGTACAAGTGCAGCAAGGCCGCACGAGCTCAAAGACAGCGGCAGATTGGTTTGCAAGACGCACATGTGAGCAGAACAAACCACACGTGTGAATCTGTACATGTCGTAGAGAAGCAGGTCGTACTGTTGCAGGCCGTACAGTAGACTTGAGGTTCGGCTTCCAGTGATTTTTGTCTTTCAGATTTTGTTGGTTTTGCTGTAAAATTCTTAGAGCCACTTTCCCTGTGAAGGGAGCTCTTGTAAGTTCTGACAATTAAATGAAGAACTAATTTGAGGAGCAGAAAATTAAATGTGTACTATGTGATTTTCTTTTCTAGTTTCTGCTACATTAAAGAAGTAAATAATTCTAGTATAGTGATTAGATCTAATCTACTTAGTTTTGTTGGTCTTAAGAAATTTACAGGAATGAGTCCTTAGCATATGAAAGAGGCAAAAATATATGTATATTATAGGCCAAAAAGGAAGCAAAAAGGTGTCAAAATGGTGGTCCATCAGCTTTCTTACTCTCTTGGATGTATGTTGTTGCAACTAGGTTTTTTCTAGCCTAGCGACTTGGATAAATAAGTAATCACTATTTTTTCGCATGTTACTTTGTCTTGGTGAAACCCTAGAAAGGAGACATAAGTCTCTCTCCTTCACATGCTTTGTTTGTCCAAGTTTTATGAGAGCATTCTTTGCTAGTGTTAAGAACCTAAGGCCCAAGAGGCTTTTCACCTTAGGGTTTAAACCTCATTCTTCTTTATCATCTAGATCCATTTTCAAGGCGTTGCATGTTTGACTCCATTAGCCCTAAAAGACAATGGCACTAATTTAAAGCTCTTCTCGTGGTGAAAATTGCATTTAGAATTAGTATTCTCTCTCTCTCAACGATATTACTTCTCTAACCCTAAATTTAGCAAACTAATGCTATTTATTGTTGCTATTACAAAAGTTTTCTACAGCCACTGATTTTTACTTCAATTTGCTACATACACACTTGGAAAAGTGGCTTAAGATACTCAAAATTTACATTTAACAATTGAATAATATTGTAAATGTTGAAGGCTTGTTTTTCATGCTAAATTGCTACATCTTTGAGTACTATTTTTGTTGTTGTTGCAAAACATTAATTGCTGTTGTACATTTGTTTTACTGCTGTAATTTGCAACAGCCATTGAATTTATTGATCATTTAGTGTCTAAGAGATCATTTTTTATCTTTATAACTTGGCAATTGTCTATATTATGCTTCAAATTGTTAATTGTCTCGTACAGGTGACATGATTACCTCATCACCTTTATTTCCTCTCCTAGACCTAGACCTAACCTTCAAGTGACCAAGATAGGGGGTTGTAGACTCGACTAATCTTGTTATTTGATCCCTTGAGATCATTAGGGAAGCATCCCTAGTGGTCCACCTTCTTCCATCCCTAAAACGAGGGAAGTCTCTACTTAGATG
>JASDQU011442914.1:9182-19413 GCA_032191745.1 Picea mariana | reverse complement strand
TTTTTTTCTTTACACTTGACAAAATAGATAGATAATTTTGATCTTCTAGATTAGGGTTGATTACATCTTTATAATACCTTAATTTTCTTTTTTCCTCTAACTCTTTATCACACCACATTTTTTCCTTAAATTTTGATTTGACTTTTTTTTTAATAGTATCTTTATTCTGCAAAATGGTTTCATCCATGATTCCCCAATAGTTTAGCCAAGACTGGGCGTCTTTATGCCATCCTCGCTTGAGTCGATGGTGGTTATGACTTGATTTTGAAGCAATTTTAGGTAGCCTCTTGTATTCCATGTTGTTTAACTTGTTCTTATACAATAGGTATCTAGTCATAGCCATTGGGTATCTAGGTATATACATATTTGAAATGTGATCAAACTTATCATAATTCATTGTGATTCAAGGAAAATTATGATATATATATGTTAGGATAAACTTATTTTAAGTAAACACGTATGTTTTGGGCCCATGGTATTGGTGACCCATGGTTTTTGTGTCCTGTGGTTTTGGTAGCACATAATGTTATTCCCATGGATTACATGTAATGAAACCTTTAAAAGGAAAAAATAATTAAATATTTTTAAAATAAAAAATTTACTATTTCATTTCTCATAATAAAGACATAATTTAAAATCAAAAATCTATAAATTACACCATTATCATATGCATAATATTGAACTAAAAATAAGCCCCCGGGGGGCAGCTCAATTGGCAAGTGCCGTGATATAGCGTGTTATGTACGATGAGGTTTCAAGTTCAAATCCCCCCGACTTACCCGTGCCTGCGGAAGGGGCATACGTATGGCACCTGGAGGTTATAGTGGTATCGGTCGGAATCGACCCTGTGTCACGCAAGTACGAGACCGGCCCAGTTGCCGATTCCACCAGCATAAAAAAAAAAAAAAAAATATTGAACTAAAAATATAAACATTATACTACTTTCATAATGAATAGGATTTCCTACTAATTGAAAACACTCCACACATTTTATAAAAAAAATATAATATATTTTTACATATATCATTGTATATATTTCTATAATAATAATAAATAATAATTATTATAGAAATATACATTAATAATAATAATAATGATAATAGTTATTGTTATTACTGATGGTAAAACTACAACACACAACCCTGTAAATGAGATGTTAGACCTGCTGGAGATTGGCATGGGGTTGGTTAGGGTTTGGAGTGGCAACGGTCTAGCGTGCAGGTAGAGCGAGGAGGTGACAATATTGGGGAACTATGGCGGGACAATAGGAACATGTAGATTATTCCTCCGACCCACTTGTGGGATCTCAAATTTTTAAATCGAGTGTGGAAGTTTTGGAGTCAGAGAATGATGTGGTGATAAAGATAGACTCTGCTTGGGGTAGGAGATGGATGGAGGTCAGCCAACCTGCTGGCATCGAATCAAAATGGAGTTTGAGGGTGGAATTTATTAGGCTGTTACCTTTCTCACAGGAGGGTTTTGGGATGGAATCTTATGATTTGTAAGGGTTTGTAGGTGCCCTTGCACATGTGGATGATCCAAACTTATTTGGAAGCCTTTTGTAGCCTCCGGGAGATGGTTTGAATGCTAATGTGGAATTACAGAATTTCTTGGAGGGTAGGTATTTATTCTCCTCTTTACATTGTTTGGAGGATCTGCCTCGGGTTTCCCTCCCACTGACTGAAGGGTTTTCACAAGGTTTTGACCCAAATTACACTTCATCGACTCGTTTTTCCCCTTGTTCTCTCCTTAATGAGGATGGGGAAGCAGAAAGGACCGTGGAGGGAAGGTCGGAGTTCGGTTTTGATGAAGGAAATAAGGGTACTACGGGAGTGGTTCAGATTCATGTAGGGGTTAGGGGTTTGGAGATAAACCCTCTTCAGGTGTTTTCCCAAAGGGACTAGAGGGATCGGTGGGGGTCAAAGGATTGTAAAGGGATCCGCCCTATAATAAGTAGAAGCGCATTAAGGTAAAAAATCGGTCTGAAAAGCTAGTTTTTGTGATGACATAGATATGGATAGGGTTATTAAGCTCTTTGATCGAGTGGTGGAGGGAAGGGCTAGGGGGAGACGCTTTGGTATGGCCTTCTTAAAGTATTGGTCTCATGAAAACTTGGGAAGCAGAATTACTGATGCACCTACTGTATGTATTTTGGTGAAAGGATGGTTTTACTTCATTATAAAGGAGTGGGCGGAGGTGGAGTTGGTACTCCAAAAGCACTGGATCATGGTTTTTGTCTCGCTCCTCCTCAAGTGGTGGATGCCTCTATTTGAATTGAAGAAAGAAAGGGTGGAAATAGAGCCTATTTCAGTCCTCTTCCATGCCTTCCTATGCAATTATGTAATCTATCGAGGCTTACTTCTATTAGTAACAGATTGGGGATTTTTCTTGATGTTGATATCTCCTTTGAGAAAACTAGTTTAATGACAATGCAAGAATTTTGGTTAATATTGATATCAGGTAGGGTTTGGAATCTGAATTGGAGATTGAGACATCGTCAGAATCTTTTATTTAGCTTTTAGATTATGAGGGGGTTCCTTTCCAGTGTCATCGATGCCACACTCTTGATCATTTGGTGTCTCAATGCACTTTTCCTTTCAGGGGGATGATGGGGGGAGGAAAGACAATGGAAAAAGGAGGGTTGTATGATCAACAGGGCCAGGATGAATATCTACAAAGGCAATCCAAGTCTGGGTTGGTGTCAAGGGGGATACCAGAGATTGCGAAGTAGTCAGAGGCATCGAGCATTCCTCTAGAGGTTACTTCGTCTCAGTTGCAGTAGGATAAGTACACTCCAAGGAATATTGTCTCTCAGTGTTCGAGTCAGGTTGTGGATTTGATGGGTATGTTTTCCACTTATGCTTCTTCTTCACATATGTTAAATTATGTGTCTATTTTAGATCAATTGGATGTACACTCATCATCTCCTCTGGAAGGTTCTCCCCCTAATATTAATGCTAAGAACTGCACTATTCCCCTAGCCGAAAGTACTATATCCCCTCCCATTGTCTCCCCATTATCATCTGCTACCATTTTTTTGGAGGATAGTGTTAACACATAAGATTGTATGGGTCAAAAAAATCACCTTGGTTTTGTTTTTGAGTCATAAGGTTTATAGGACATAGGTGTTGAGTCTTTAGGTTGTAATCATAAAGTTAGATTTTGTTTCAAAATGAATAAGGCTATGTATAACCTTGGTCTAAAGTTTAAGCTATCTTTGATCTGGCACTGCGAACTTGTGGAAGAAGAGTGTTGTAGGTTGAATAAGGTGTAGGCATCTGAGTGCAAATATGAAGTTACCAGCATCAACCTCATAGCCATCAGGTACTCCATGAGATTTTTTGTCTTGTTTGGAGGTCAGGAAAGGGTTTGACTACTTGATTTTAATTTGGCTCTATGAATTGGCTCAGGCCCTGCGAATTTAGATAGGCGCTACGAAATGCACTACAGAATGTGTTGCGGAAACTCTATTCTAAGACTGTTGAACTGGTATTTTTGACCAACTGACTTCCAGGAGAATTTACGGGTGAACCAGGATGAATTTTCAAAATCCAAAGGAGGTTATTGTCAAGAATGGACCCAAGAACATTAACCTCTTTCATTTTTTTACACAGGTGTCATGGATTGGGAGATTCGAAGGAATATTTGAGCCCCATGTTTTCAGTTTTCATGCTTTCCTGTTTGAGACATGTTTTTGTGACACGTATTTCAGCCAGCTGGAGATGCATTTCAAGAAACCGAGAGATGTTTTTCTTTAGAACGATCTTATCTACAAAAACTATTCTCATATTTTACACATATGTTATATTTTGAGAATTACAAGTGTCATTTTGAAGCCTATTTTCTAGAATTCTACCTCCTGAAAAGCAGGAAATCAGTTAAAACATGTCATTCTCTGCTTGTAATTGTTTCTATTTTGGGAAAGGGGTTGGAGTTCGAATTGGTGAGATGTAAAGGACCTATAGTTCTATATATTTGATGGTACAAGAGTAGAGAAGGGTTAGAATGAGCTATATATGGTGGGTCAATCTGAAATACTTGAGAAGACTTGTATAGCTTGAGGTTTGAAAGTCTATATTTCTGGACTCTTGATTCTTCAGTGAATGAAATCAGATTTTCCTTATTCATATCTACTTTTTGTCTATTTGTTCCATTGGTGACTGATTCACATGGTTCTCATTTCATTTAATGATTGAGAGAATCGTATATTTCCTTGCATTAATGATATAAGTCTACAAATGTACCTTTTCATTGTTATAGCTTTATCTTCATGTGTACCTGATGTATGTATGAGTTTACAACTTGTAGCACTTATCCATATTCATTTAAACCTATTTAGTATCAGATTGAGTTCATTTGAAGCCAATTCTAGTAGAATACATTCTTAATTGTCTCATGGATGCAAGTGTTAACAATCCATAGATTGATCCATCATTGAAAATTCTACTCGTTAAAACTAGACATGTATGTTACCAAGATCACCTGATCTGTAGTCTAAGGTGACTCTTGGAGAGCTAACAAATAGGTGCGTTCGATACCTTCTAAGGAATAGGACTATCATGACATGATATTCACTACAAGGTTATGGATTTGTTTCCTCAAGGAGGGGTGTTTTCCATAATCATGGTCGGGGTCAAAAATTGCATATATATTTGGCACAGGATAGAGATAGGATGGGTATTGTTTCCAGAAAACAATCATCAATTTAATGGGAACTTAGAGAATTGAAATCCCATGGAAAATTCACCCAATGAAATTTTTATCCTATAAATGTCATGGGTTGGTGAACCCCTCTAAACAATCATCATTGAAGAGGTTGATGGAACACATTTCACCGAATGTCATATTCTTACAAGAAATGATGGGGTTTAGTGAGGTTATAAAATCTTCATTGGAAAATATTTTTCCAGGTTGGGCTTTTGTGGTTGTAGATGCAAGGGGTTGCTCGGGTGGTTTGGCATCTGGGTGGAAGTTGAAAACTTGCAATGTGGAAAATGTATGGAGTGTTGAGTTTGGGATAGGCCCGGAGATGTTTGTGGAAGATCTGGGGAAGTCCCTAAACCTTTTAAACATATATGGTCCATACAAAGATAAGGTGAGCTACTAGGAATCACTACTAAGTAAATCTTTCTTTAGGGGCAAGGAGGTCATTCTCAGAGCTGACTTAAATCTCTCGATTGGTGTGGAAGAAGTGTGGGGGCCAAGGGTTATCTTAGATGCCCTTACAAACTTTTTCTTACATGTTTTTGATCAAAAGGGAATGGTGGATATTGTATTGAAAAAGTTCAATCCCACTTGGCGAAATAGACATTCTGGAGGGGAGCAGATTGCTAAACATTAGTACAGCTTTATGGTAAAAGATATACTAGTGGGTTCTTCATATGTAATTAGACAATGGGTTGAGTGTGGGGGCGAATCTAATTATAACCCTATAGTTTTAGAACTAAAAGGGAGAGGGAGAAAACCACCCATCCCATTAAAATTCAATGTTGGTTGGCTAAAGGATCAAACATTTCTAGATTTGGTTCATAATATTTGGATTCCATTTGATCCAAACACTCATGGACATGAGCAATAAATTTTGTGGAGAATCTAAAGAGAATCAAACAGGCTACTATTACTTGGGCTCATGAAAAAAGGAACGGAGAAGATCGAGAACTAAGAGAATGTGAGAGACAATTACAAGGATTACAAGATGGGGAGGGAAGGGGATATCTAACCTAGGACTCAAAAGAAGAATTGGTGAGATTGGAAAAGAAAAGACATATTCTTCTGTGGGAAAAATAAGTTGCATGGCGATTGAAAAGTCATGCGATTTGGCTTCATTGTGGTGATGAAAACACCAAATTTTTCAAGCCTATGCGAAAGGAAGGAAAATGGTCAACGCCATTTGGGATTTGAAGGGAGACAATAGGAAAACAATGAAATCATTTGAGGCACTGGCCAATATGGGTATTGATCATTTTCAAAGATTATACAATGCTCAAGAAGGCACATCCATTGTTGAGATTATTCATATTGTACAATTATTGCCTATTGTTGTGGGGGTTGAGGATAATAAGATGTTGATGATTGAAGTGTCTAAAGAGGAGTTAGAAGGGATCCTTCATTCTTTCCAAAAATATAAGAGCTCGAGGCCCAATGGTTGGATGATTGAGTTCTTTTTGGAGCTTATAGGTGATGATGTTTTACATTCACCCTCCAATCAATGCTACATTCATTGCACTCATCCCCAAAACTGATCATCCAACATCCTTTGAACATTTCCTACCAATTTCATTATGCAATTGTTTGTATAAGATAATTTCAAAAATCATAGCCCATAGATTCAATGATATTTTATCTAGATCAATATCTGGTGAACAATTTGGATTTTTGAATGGTAGACAAATACATGAAGCAATAGGGGTGGCGTAGGAAGGTTTACATTGTTTGAAAACTAGGAATCTAAAGGGATAAGTGGTAAACATTGATATTTAAAAGGTCTATGATAGAGTAAATTGGTTATACCTTAGAATGTTATTGACTCACCTGGGATTTGGGATAAACTTTATCAGTTGGGTGATGAGATGTCTTTCGTCGGTATCATTTTCTGTCCTTATCAACGGTGCTACTTCATCATTTTTCCTCCTCGAGAGGGGATTGAGGTAGGGCTTCCCTTTGTCACCCTTACTATTTCTCTTTGTGGTGTAGGGAATTAGTCATTTCCTTGGTGAAGACAAATTTTTGGGGAATTTCAAGGGGATACAAATCTCTCAGGTACTATATATTTCACATCTCTTATTTGTTGATGATATACTGATATTTTTCTAGAAGAGACATAGAAAATATTTGTGATGGATTGGCATTGATTAAAAGAGAAACAGGGATGCTGGTAAATGAGTAGAAATCAACAATCTCCTGTTACAATATGGAGGCTGAGGAGATTAGATATGTTGTCACATTGTTACCCTTTCATGTAATGGACCTTGATGAGGTTATGAAGTATCTTGGATTTTATTTGAATCCAAATAACTACAAGAAAGCAAATTGGTTATGGTTGATTGCAAAATTGGAAAAGAGGCTACAAGTATGGAGTCACAAATGGTTATCTCAGGAAGGGAGACTAGTATTAATTAAATCGATGTTGGAGGCCATCCCAATATACTGGATGTCATTTTCATGGATACAAAAAGGTATTTTCGAAAATGACCGAAACATTTGCTTTGCATATCTCTAGAGGGGAAATAAGGAGCATAATGTGATGTCTTGGGTAAAATGGGAGAATATTGCGGCCCTAAAGGAACTTGGAGGGTGGGGATTAAAAAATATTTTCATGTTCTCAAAAGCATTGGTTGCTAATGTTGCTTGGTGTTTGATTACTACTACCAGTTTATGGACTAGGGTGGTGTACCAAAAATATATAGCACCTATTTCTTTGTTGTACTGGATCTGATCTTTAGATAAAAAGACACAAGGAATATCTATTAGTTTGAAAGTAGTTATAAGGGCATTTGAGATGATCGAGAATGGCCTCACTTGGAGGGTTGGAAATAGTAGGTTTGTTCATATTGGGATGGACCCATGGGATATGAGCTCGAGGAATATTTTCTTCCTGATGAGATTCGAGTGGCGTTATCTCAAATAGGCATAATACATTTGAACCAGGTGGTGGACCCCCTATCTACCAATTTGTCGCATCAAGGGTGGAAGGATGGTCACAGACTTGATCTAACAAATGAGAAAAATGTGCTCTAGGATAGATATACACAAGCTCTTATCTCTTCTCACATCAGACTTATTGACAGAGAGGACAATTTTATCTGGGACCTTCAGCCGACATGTTTATACTCGCCTAAAGTTGTTTATATTCAATTAAATGTCGATATGCTTAATAGGGAAGTGAAGTGGTGGTGGACGTGTTTGTGGAAGTTCAAATTCCCATCCAAAGTGAAGCTACTCTTTTGGTTGATCCTGGAAAATAAGGTTTCGACATGGGAAAATTTGCAGAAATGACAGTTTCATGGGCCGGGGTGGTGTACCATGTGCAAGGAGAGCATGGAAACTGTTGATCATTTATTCCTGAGATGATGATTCACTCAACAAATATGGGATGAAATCACAAAATCACTTAATTATTTATGTTTTAGGAAGGGTCTCTCCACTGAAGATGCATTAAAATCATGGGTTTCAAATTTATCCACAAAACCAATCAAAGCATTCCCATGCATGGGAATTCTGGATTTCATAGAACAAATCTATCTTTCAAGAGGAAACAACTACCCCCTCGATAGTTGTGAGACAATGTATTGGTATTCTAAATTGTTTCCCTCGGGAAAAGTGTGTATAGTCCTTTCGACATATTCAACATGAAGAAATTGATTATCTACATCTATGGGGATTTTTTGATGGGGTTGCTCAGGGGGACCCATCAATCTATGGAGGTGGATGCTGCCTTCATCTCTCAGAAACTCATTATTTCTACCTTACAACTAGACTGGGAGGAGGATATAATAATTATGCAGAATTGATGGCTCTAAAACTTCTTATGTTGTTTGCTATTGAAAGGGGTTGCAATACTTTATAGGGTTTTGGGGACTCTATGGCTGTCATAAATTGGGAAAAGGGGATTCAAATATGTCACATTATCATATTGTTGCCGATCTTGGAGGAGGTTTTGATGTTAAAAAACCATTTTGACAATTTGTCATTTTCACATGTATATAGGGAGCGTAACAGGGTGGCCGACAAGTTATCCAACACACAACTAACTTTGGGGAAATGGACTATTGAAGAACGTGGTATTGATGGTCCTCGAGGGTTCTGTCATAGGCATTTTTAGCATGGTCATGTATATGATGGTTAAAATGTCTCTTTCCTTTTTGGTTATTTTGGTACTATATGGATAACTCTGACTTATGATGGATATTATAAAATGTAATAATTTATGAAAATAAGGGGACAACAATATCTTTTTTCAGTCAATGCAACTTTGGAAGTTATGATGGAAAATATAGGATGCATCCTATGCATACCATATATATTCAAATGTAATTTTGTACTTCATAAGGTAATAAAATTACGTTTTTTTCTCAGGGAAAAAATAATAGTTGTTGTTGTTGTTGTTGTTGTTGTTATTATTATATATATCAAAACCCTTGATTTAAAAAAACAAATATTAATTAATGTTATTAATGAAAAGTGCCAATGCATTAACTATGTTTCATTTATTACAACTATTGGAAAATCAGTTATCATATTAATGCCACTGTCAATATCCAAGACAATTTCAGGCAGCATTGGCAGCCATCATGCTTACGATAGACAAGTTATATTATTAAAAAATATCACAAATCTCCAAATTATATAATAAAAAATTGCCTTCGACATGCACCTCTTTTGAATTTTAAATCATTTTGATTGGCTAATATTGTATGGCATGGAATTGGTATTAGGGTTTGGGGGTGCATTTTTAAACCAAATTTCCTTATAAATATAGTTTATTCTTATTTATTATTGTTATGAAAGTTTATTCAACATTATAACTATAGATTCTTTGTTGAGAAAAACTTAACTATTAATCCTAAGTCTAGATTATGACCCTTTATCTCTCTCAAGGACTTCAAAAGTTCTCTAATTTGTGTACTTCTAATGGAATAGGTTCAACTGCTACATTTTGGTTCAATATAAACTTATTTTTTACAATTTAAAAAATAAAATAATAAACCAATATAGATCTATCTTAACCTTGATTTTTTAAGCACCATGATGTTTGTGCCTTGATTTATGTTTTATCCCTCTTATTGATTAATAAATTTGAGTTAAAGATGGATTTATATTGGTTATAAAATATGGGTTTGAACTTCATTCATAATAAATCCAAGAATAATCAACATATGATAATTTAATAAAGATAGCCAAACACATAAAAGAATAAGAATATTAATGTAAAGTGCAAATCGCTCTCGGGAACAAATTCTATTCTCAACAATAATATCAATTTATCACTCACATCAGTTTGAATTGATTACAAATGAGGAAAACCCTTGAATATATATAATAATGCAATTTATTTGTTAGGAAATATAGAATTCCACACTAAACCCACCAAGAAAGAGAAGACATATTTTTAAGCAAGAAATTAAATGATAGAACATTTATGCATTGCACAGATATTTTACCGTGAAAACCCAAATGGGAAAACCAACATTCCTTGAGGATATTTCTCTCTTGTTGTCTTATTAATTTAGAA
>JASDQU011442913.1:0-14930 GCA_032191745.1 Picea mariana | reverse complement strand
CAAAGATATAAATATAGAGATTTCAACAGTGCAATGTGAATCACACCAAACCTTATCCCTCTTCCTTCACATTTTATTACATGAAATTGGATTGGAATTGTCACAAACATTTCAATCCAGACAACTTATAGATTAGTTAAATCAACCTGTAAACAGCAACACATCCACCCAGTATGGGCACCCATAGAACAATTGATTCCTTCACATTTTATTATATGAAACTGATTGGATTTGTCACTTGTAAATTAGTTAAATCAACTTGTAAACAGCAACACATCAACCCAGTATGGAAACCTATATAACAATTGAAGTATGAATGAAGTTTCCCTGTAACAAAAATTGTAACTGTAAGTTAGGGATAGCTATGGATGCAAATTTTCACCATACATTATTTATATATTATTATCAAAATACCTTCTTTGGATTACATATGTTGGCTAAACTGCTCAACTTCTAACCAGAGATACTTGACTTTATCCTGGGGACTCACCACCTCTCTACCTCCTTAAATCTTAGAAAATAGGCCGAGAGATGCTATACTAAGAAGAATACTGCTCTCTCAAATTGTACATATATGACAGACAACTAACGATAAAAACTACTACAATATATCACATCAACATAACTGACAGATAAAAATGGGAAACCAAGGAGTTGAAGGATGAGCACAACACATTTCTGTCTCTTCACTTCATTCTCCTTGCCAACCTTGAGTACACTGACAGAATTTATATAAATCAGCACTAGGGCTTGGGGATTGGAGTACAATATGTTTGTGCAGCATACTGTACAGACTGGATTTTTAGTCGGGAGTTAGCTCTCTCTCCAAGGTTTGATGGAAAGAAATGGACTCAAAGGCAAGTTAGCTCTCTGGTTTGAGAGGTATGGATTGGTGAATGGACATGGGGTTAGCTCTCTCTCCAACGTTTGATGGAAAGAAATTCACCCAAGGCAAATTAGATGGCTGGTGGTGGAAGGGTATTGATTTGTAAACAGAAAGAATGGGCAAAACAAAACACATCTTTAATCAGGGCTTTTTTCGACACAGTAGATTGAAACAGGGTATTACAACACATCTCTACTAAATCTCTGCCTAACAAGGATTACATATTTGATCAATTCATGTCATAGCTTTGAACAGAGACGGTGGCTTGAGGAGCTGCATGTATGTAGACAAAATCGAAGCTTTGACCAGGAGCAAGGGATTGCCAGTACGGTAAACTGTAAGAAGAGCCCCCTGTTTTATACAGACCCCAAAGAGGACCATACAATCTTTGAACTGAGAACTTGATGTTCTTGACTGTTTGCTTGGACTTGTTTGTTATCAATGTAGAATATCTGTAGTAAGTTCGACCGTGAGAACTCCAAGATGAGGTCACCGTTTGTGATACCGCAATCGGAGAGTAATCATCTGCATACAGTCCATTTAGATAGTAAGCATGTGAACAAAAAGTTGTTGACAAATGCTATAGACTGGCTTTGTTCAATTAAAAAAGTTTTAAGATTAGAGGCCTTACTAGGTGCCACTGGAGGAGAGGACTGGACTGGAGCAGGGGATGGTTTGGGTTTGCTTACAGGTGCAGGAACAGCAACTGCCCAATCCAAACAAACCGTTAGTTGCATGATATAAAACCAAACAATTTTTACTATTTAAGTTTAAATAGGCCAAATCAGCCCTTTAATGTTAGATTTAAGCTTGAATTGTCCCAAATATATTTTTGATCAACCATACATCAACCACTATACTATGCATTGGATACCGAATTAGATTGCAAGATCCACTATATTATAAAATCATACCTGGTAGAAGCTGGTTTAAGTTGCCACCAGCATGAAGCCTGGCCAAGACACCCACAACAGGTCCATTGTTGTAGGTGGCTGGCTCCGTCTGTTCATAGTTGTCTCTCTCGTCTGCAAAATTGTCATTCTGATCAGGCCCTCCAACAAGGGCACCATGCAAAACATTGGGATCGCTTCCCTTGCTGCTAAACCAAGTGGCATAGCCCCCTCTGCAGCTCACAAAGAATGGGTTTACTTTGTAAGATACGATAGATGAAGCTCTGTGGTGTACTTGATGAGGGTAGTTGCTACCATAGCCAACCATGTAACTTGTAGCTCTCGGATTGTCTCCGAGGACGTAATCGATCTGCAAGAGCTCAGAGAAAAAAAGAGTTAAGGATTTACTCAAATACCCAGTTGACAAAATGTGACTTACCAAAACATTAACATACCAAAAGCCTTTTTGTGCTAGCAAAATTTAACAGAAAACCCTAATCCAGGACTCAAAATCTGAATGCTTGACTAGGCATTGGAAACCAAACCAAACAAACTAGGAATACTTCTCGAAGACAAAGCATATAACCATTTGATGTTGGTAGCTGCTAAAATGGCATGCATGTTATAGAAGAGACCTCGAATGCATACCTGCGATTGAGCAAAGGATAGAAGCTCCGAGGGTTGCACAGTTCCACCCGGGCACTGAAGGTTCTTGCGAGCACCAGTGAGGTAATCAGAGTAAACTGTGAGGAGAAATGATGCACTTGTCACAAACTGGATGTTGTTCCATTTCTGCCAAAAAAGGAGGCCACCTGGAGTTTTCTGTACATTCCTATTGCCTTTCTGCAAGCATGAACACATGAAAAACTCTGCATTTTCCTGGTAGCTTTGCAGAACAGCATTACTCTGCCCACCTCTGCCTTGCATGAGGAACTGCGACGATTTAAATGAGAATTCAGTCCAGTGAAAATCACTCAATCATGCAAACAATATCACTAGATCAGGGAAACAAGTAGCATACTCTGAATCAGAGTGAAAGACAGTGAAACCAGTTCAACAGAACCATAGATATCCAATATAACAAACTAGACCAGGACAATAAATACAAAGATTTCATCATTACCCACCTTGGAGGCCAGGACTTGAACTCCTGCATACTTGACATCCCAGCTGAATTCAGTCATTCGCCATCCCGTTCCACCTAGAGAACCGGCATTGTCAACCAAATAGTTCATGTAAGCCAGATCTCCAGTAGCCTCATGAAGCCATGTCGCTGCCCAAAGAAGCTCATCCTGCAGACCACAGCTACACCATCAGCAGCAATAAGAGGAAGATGAATAGACACAAAACAAGTACCATCCCAGATAACCTCCATAGCTAAACAGGCAATGAACCAAATAACAAGTACCATCCCAGATAATCTCTATAGCTAAGCGGACGCAATGAATCAAACAGAACAACTTCAAGACATTCCAAAACAAAGAACCCACAACAGAATTGGGGCTTAGGCAGTCAAGATTACCGCATATCCACTCTTGGAGGCATAGTACTTCTGTGCAACAGTAATGCTGCTGTCATATTTGCCTCTGTACTTGTCAGCAAATGAAAAGAGCTGCAGAGTTCACACCACATATTTGTCAGCAAAATCATACTGATAACAGTTATAAATAATGGCAGCATCCCGGGGGGGTTGGGGGGGGAGGTGGTGAATTGAAAAATGAAGAGAAACTAACCTGTTTGGCATGGTTGAGAAGCTCATTGGAGTAAGCGGGATCAGAGTGCCTGAAAACAATTGAAGCAGCAGCCATTGCAGCTGCTGTTTCTCCTGCGAGATCCGAGCCAGGATTGTTTGCATCAATTCTATATGCTTGGCGAGGTGTGGTCATGTCTTCTGGTCTTTGCCAGCAATTATGGTCTGTGTTGCCATCACCCACCTAAGGGAAACAAACACCAGGCAAATCCACGGATCAGAGATTAGTTTGGAGCTTTTGTAAGCTAACAAGGTGAACTCTGAGATCTTTCTTCTTAGACACTAACCTCTCCGTACAGTACATCAGGCTCTGTATGTGCCTTGAGCAAATAATCACTCCCCCATTTGATAGCCTCCATCGAATGACCCAACTCGCCACTGCTGGCCAATTGCTTGCCATATTCAATAACACTCCATGAGAGCATGGTGACTGTGAATGCCATTGGGAGGCCAAATTTAACATTGTCACCAGCATCATAGTATCCTCCTACAAGATCCACCTGYAGAAAAACAAAATGCAAGRATATCAATCAGTTAACTGTTGTATTCAATACTGTCATTAGTGCCCAAGTGAAAAAATCTGGCAAAAGCATATCCAAACGARGCCCAGAWAATCCCATACCCCATTGGCCGACCCATCACGGAGACCAGAATCRGACCTCCAGTTGACTCTCTGATCGCTAGGAAGCTTTCCAGATCTCTGAGCCTCGTAAAACATGATACTCTTGCTCAGTGCTGCACCATAGTCATGACCAGCTGCTGCAGCTCCAACGCACAGCGCCAAACTCAAAACATACAGATATGAAGCCATGGAGAAACTCAATTGAAATAAACTAGATGGTCCCACTTCAGATAAGGGCTCTTCGTGAGAACCCTAATGTAAGATATTGCAGATAGGATGACATGCAATGGACGAGAAGGAGACAGTCACTAAAAGATAATGCAGCAAGCTAAGAGAAAGTTAGGGATATCAATCTCAGTGTGAATAAAATATAGATCTATGAAGCCAAAATGTCTCGTCTCAAATCAAGCATAAGAGGAGCAGTACTCAAAACTAAGATCTGGGAGGACTAATGCAGTTCACTGCAACAAAACAGAGCACAAATGAGCAGATCTAAATGTGGGCAAGCTGAGAAATCTAAGCTTCACTGCTAGCTGTCAGGATTAAGATTAATACAGTTCAGTATATATATAAATATAGATATGCCCATAAACTTTAGGATTGGATTGATTAAAATGCCTCTCAATAAAACACAGATCTCAACTACTGGAAGCAACAAACACCCACAACAATGAGCAATGTAGCTTCAGCAATAGAGAGGCAATACCCAAAACCAGATATACAACTAGAAAAAAACAATACACAGCTTATGCATTATAAAGATGCAGAGCATTCTGCAGAACCAAGTTGGAATATTGCCCAATTCTCAAGCACCCCAAACCAAAATATACAGCATTATCTGCTACCACTGCACAGAGATCATAGAGCCACAATGCCCATAAGCAGAAGCACTTAAGCAAGGCTGGCATACAGACACAGTGGCTATGGGCTTTGTGCTCTTCTTCTTCACAGGATGAAGATATAGGGCAACAGGGATAGCAGCAGCAGCTGAGATGAAGAGTGGAGAAAGACTAGAGAACTGAAGCCAATATATGCACAAAGGTGCCGGTGGAGAGGCGATTTCCCAATTCCTAATAATCAGCAAAAAATTATATTATTTTATCAAAAATATAATATCTATTTTTCTTTAATGCCCTTGACAAAATGATCCTTCTTTTCGTTACAAGTTCCCACTGATCTTCCTTCCGACATATTTCTACTCTACCTGTCATACCAGTCGGTGCACATTAAATGCCCATATTTACTTCAAACCCAGTGACCCCTTCACCTTAATCCATCTCTCCTTTTACCTTCTAATATGATTAGCACCCACAACCCCTAATATAAATAAAAAAACACCCATTTCATTTTCTCTTCTAATTTTTTCCATTTTCACCATTAGAGACCTAGATGAAGACAAATAATTTTTTCCATTTTCACCAATAGAGACCTAGATGAAGACAAATAATTTTTTCCATTTTCACCCTTAGAGACTTAGATGAAGACAAATAGTGAGATCCGGAACCGTTGGCTTCTGACAAAAAAATAACAAAACACCCCTACATATATCCCATTCCCCTCTGGCCATTACCCACCCATGATCACATATACATTAAAAAATGCCCTTTTTCCAACAGCCTTCTACTTTTTATCCCTCTGCCAAATACAGCAACAATGGCAGTTTCTGCTAAGTAGGCTATTCTTCACCACCAAACAAATGGTCAATAATTTTGCATTGGACCTTGAGCCCAATATATCTGTATGAACAGGTAAAAAGGGAGGCAATGACCTTAAAGGCTATCACTATGATATGATAAGCATGCCATCGATGTGTAATATATTCAATGTATATACAACACAAACCACATAGTATTCCTTCCTCTGCTGTACCGCAGAGCTCAGGAATACGTGCAGTATGAACGTTAGAGAGAGCGGTTGGAGATTCCACGTGGACATCAAGATCATCTGGCCGTTAAAGGCTTTAACGGCCTCTTCTACCGTTGGCAGTAACCGCCGATTTCTCGTCCTCGTGTAACCACGCAACGGCCCCCATCCCCACCACCGAAAGCAGCCAAGTAAAGAAAAGTCAAAAGGAAAAACAAAACAGTGGAAGAAGATGCCTTTGGTTTTATTTGTTCCCCGAACCCTCCAAATGGAGGAATAATATTTTTATAAATTTTATTAAGAATCTAAATTAAAACTCTATTTCCTTAATGTAAATTTAAGAATAAATTTTATTAAAAATTTAAATTAATTTGAAATAATTTTTTAATAAATTTAAATTAATTTAGAATAATTTGTTAATAATAATAATAATCTATTTTTAAGGTCACGATCAAGCTAAACACCATATTTATGTATGAGATTCTCTTATTTGTATGACAAGGGACTTCCTCCGCTTAGCCATTTAACTAATAAAATCTACAAAAATATATATTTTATTGAAAATCTATTTTTTAATATAAAATTAAAAATATTTTTTTATTAAAAATCTAAACTAAAATCCATTTTCTAATGTAAAATTAAATTGAAATGACAAAGTTCAAGAGGTTTATGAAATGATATAAGCTTTGTTTTGGAATGGTTCTAATGCTATGAAAGGATCCTTTTCCTTCTTACCTAGGAGAAAGGGTGGGGATAGGTACCTAACTTTCACTTTAATGTGAAAGGATCCTTTTCTTTCTTACCTAGGAGAAGGTTGGGGATTGGTGTCCAACTTTTACTTTAATGTGAAAAAGTAAGTTATTATAATGACTTGATACTCATGAGATTGGATTTGGGAATTTATGTGTGAATTTGTTTATGGGTTGTATTGATTAGTAAATTTGTTTATGAGTTGTTTTGATTTACAAAGTGTAAACATATTACAAATAAAAATTGAATTGAAAAGAGATTGATAAATTTAAAAGAAATGAATAAGTATATTTTGTATTAGGCTTAAGTGTCTAGATAGATTGATAAAGCTATTTTTTTTAGTTTTTTAATGCTTTAATATATATAATCTTCTCATACTAATAATCTTCTCATACTAATAGAGGATTTTTAATAAGGTGGTAAATAGTGGATTCATTAAAAAGTATGTCCCTCAAAATAATAGTTAACAAATTATTAATGACTATACACAAAACTTAAACCAAAATATTTGTATTATATTGAATCTCAAAAAAAAAAAACTTCATATTAACCACTCAAACCACACTTCATTGACTTTTTATTCTATTTTTAATAAAAACAAAGTTTTTGAATTAATAGATGGTGAAAAAACAAAATTCAAAAAGATTTTGTTCTTTAAAGGATTAAGTCCATAATACTATGATCACGATTTGGGATTTGTTGTATTTCTATCTTTACACTATATATATAAGTGTAGTGTTACAAATTGGTTAGAGAGGAGAATGAAAATTACACATTCAAATTATATAAGTTTATGTGAGTATTATATTTTAACATATTTTTATTGAAAATGGATGTAGTAAGGTATATAATTTATATAAATTTTGATATATGTAGATTTGTTTATGGGTTGTATTTATCTAGGAAGTGTAGATATATTAAATAAAAATTGAACTCTAAAGAGATTTATAAATTTAAAAGAAACCAGTAAGAATATTTTGTATTAAGCTTAGGTATTTAGGTATGTAGGTAGATGGATAAAATAATATTTTTTTAGTTTTTTGACATTTAAATATATCTTAAATTCAAATTTAAATATTGATAAATGGTCTTGTCATATTAATATAGGATTTTCAATAAGATGGGCAAATCCCAAAATAATAAGAAAATCATGGATTCACTAAAAAAGTACGTCCCTCAAAGTAGTTGTTCATGAATTACTAATGACTATTCACAAAACTTAGACCAAAACATTTGTATATATTGAATCTCTTTAAAAAAAATTCATATTAACTACCCAAACCACACCTCATTGACTTTTAATTATATTTTTTAATAAAAACAAAGTTTTTGAATTAATAAAAAACCTTTAGTTGATTATCAAAGAACAAAATTTAAAAAGACTTTGTTCTTTAAAGGATCTCTTAAGTTCATAGTCCATAATACTATGAGTAGGATTTGGGATTTGTTGTATTTTTATCTTTATTATATATATAAGGGTGTAATATTACAAATTGGTTACATAGAATAAAAAAACATACATTCAAATTATATAAGGTTATGTGATAGTTATGTTTTATCATTTATGTTTATTGAAAATGGATGTAGCAAAAATAATATCAAACCTAAAAAAATATGTTTTTTTAGCTTCTAATCATTTATTTGTATTTCCTCCCTCTCATAACAAAAGATAAGATTGAAGAAGAAGCTAATTTGTATTGGTTGTCTTCGATGTGGAAATCATTTCTACCACAATCTCTTCAAATATCATCAATCATGTGAAATTATCCCACGTAAAATTATCCCACTCCCTTTCTTAATTGCTTATCTTCATATGAGCTTACTACATGACATGATCTTTATCATTCACTTCTACGTACTTGTCTCCACCAAGAAATTAGGCTTGATTCTAAAGTGGAATTGAAGACACTTATCTAAGATTGGGGTTGGGAATGGAGTGACCTACTCCAAAATAAATGGATTAAAAAAAGAAGATGTCACTCCAAAATAAATGGATTAAAAAAGGAAGATGTAGATTTGTCAGTTTAACCAGTCTTCTTATCTTGATGTTAATTGTTTGTCTGACAAAAAGTCCTAAGTGTGTCCATGTTCTTTATTCTCTCCCACTTTCTTGTCCTTCTCTAAGAATGGATCTACTTGATCTAAGATCTCAATCCCTTATTCAATATCATTATTTGCAACAAAAATGAGGTTCTTCTTCATCCATCACTTACTCATGTTTTTAGTGAAATTTGAAGGTAAATCTCATTTATGAAAATTTAAAACCTTTCCAACACTTTATTGTTATTAGTTTATTCTTTATATAATTTGCTTGTAGTATTCTCACCCTCGAGCAAACATTGGCTTACTAACATGGATTTTACTGTTGAATGTAAGTCGATTGTGCATTTGGCCATCCGTACATGTTGCAATGCTAATAATTAACATTGTAGTGTGTACATCTGATCTCTTGAATGCACAATCAAAATCAAAATAAGGATACCCAATTTCTACCAATCAACTTATTTCCTATTTTAATTAGAAAAGTATCATAGTTGAACATAACATGTTTCAAGAAATTGGTAATGAAAGATGGGTTCTCATCCTAAAGGGGACATTGGTTTACTAAGCATTGGTTTACTAAGCGTGGATTTTAATGGTTAACTTGTTTTATGTTCTAGTTGGAGAGGGTCAATAACTTTTAATGGTTAGCTTGTTTTATGTTCTAGTTGGAGAGGCTCAATAGGTAAACAGTTTCAAAAAATGTTGATATAAAAAGTTGTTTATAATGTTATCACAACATATGTAACTTTCTTTACATCAAGTAGGAAAAAGTATAAATTTTTTTTTAATTTTATGGTTTTTTTTAATGTAATATTATTTTTTTAATCATTAACAAAACTTATATATATTATTGGAAAGATGTGAAGAGTGATTTAATGTAAAGAAAAATTGAATAATACATTATAAAAGACAATTACTCCAATTTTAATTTAAGTTTTAGATTATAAAAAGATTTAATATTAAATGTTTTTTTCATCATTGATAGAATTCATTTATCTCTTCAAATTGAATTGAAAATAAAGATAATGAAACAAAAAATAATAGATAAAGTTAAATTTAACAATTTACTTAAAAAATAAATAAATACACATTTAAATTTCATTTAAAAAATAAATAAATAAACAATAATATTTATCACAAATTTAATAATAATTTGAATAAAAAAAAATTCCTTATGATTAAAATTTTTTATTATACATGTCGTTTAACGACATGGTATATAGTAATGGATATGCACTCAATTGCATATTAATCCTTAAGTTGACCAAAAATTTATGACCTTTTCCTAAGGTGAAACATTACAACCCGTTTTTTTTTAAATTATTTGAAAACATTTTTTGAACATTTGATTGGTTAATGAAATGAACCCGTTATTACATGGATGTAATAAATATAAATGTAAGATCATAAATGCAAACAAAAATAAAATAAAATAAAATAAACGACCACACATTCCTTGGTAACATTAGTAGAGGCAGTTTAATGTTGTAGTTGAGGTTCATTGTTGATGACACAATCTGACAATTCAAGTTGATGCACTACAGTCTTAAGTCTTTTTGACTTATTAGATGGAAAAAACCCTAGTATGTCCTGAAAATGAAAACATTTGAAGCACATAAGATTGAATTTTTGTATAAGTTTCAGATGTCATGAATGAGACTAGTTTTAGTCAAAGCATACAAATTAAACACCATTTCCTTTGAATTTCGTTGGAATTTTTTTTGTTAGCCATAACTGGGAAAATTATATTAATATTAATTTGGAAAAATCTTGTAGTAAGATTACATCAAAGTTTTGGTTTGAGTTTTTCAAACAGTTTTGCTTCACTTCTACTTTTTTTCCACCTGGGGTCAATTTCACCAGACGCACCAAGGTTTCAAAGCCAAAACAGAATTCGCTCAGTCCCACCATGCTCCTTATCGTTGCTTATGTTCCCTTCTTCGATGTCCATCAATTTGGAATCTTCATTCTCAAATTCTTCGCCCCAATTTTAAAGGCTTCTAATGGCTTATGTCAGGAAGATAGGCATTCGGCTATGTTTTTAAGTCTCTTCTGGAGAGGACTCGGTTGATAGATCGATCGAGTAATGACAACATCATCTTCAGTTGTTAAAATTTTCTGGTTGTTTCCAAAAATATTTATGGGAATCGATTGGATATGAAGGATTTTGGGTGTGTTTGCAGCGGTGATCGATTTCCTCAGCAAGGAGGAGGAAGAGCTGGAGGAGGGGTGGTGTCCCTGCCTGGAGGAGGCGTTAAGCAGGAGCAACAGGGAGACCTCCCTGCAAGGAAATCCGTCAAACAACTTGATTTCACCTCCACCTCCATGTATGGATATTCCTCCACTTCTTTGGATACAACCCTTCTTACATCTCAATAGTCGTCTATGTAAGTGTAACACGCATGTTTCCCCCAGCTTGTAATTAATCGTTAATTGTAATTACCATGCTATGGCATGAGAACAATGTAAATGTATTATTAATTAAACTGCCAATGACTGACTGTGGGGGTGAAGCCTTGAAGTACTGGCCATGATATCACTAGAGGAAAGAGTGAGGAAAACTATGGAGAAGGTTCATTATGGGTATGACCCCAAATTTCTGTTAATATTATGGTAGTTGTGGGAGGTATTTACCTCCACGTGTGAACATGACAAGAATAGAATACTCCAGGAAGCAAGAGAAACCCTAATGAGTTGGCTAATAACCCTAGAAGCCTTGTCGGCTCAAGAAGATAATTTATATTAGGCTATTAGCCTCCAAGAGAAGAAGTCGGCCAGAAATAATAATAATATATTGAACAGACACTTATCCAGAAGGAGAAGTCGGCCCTAGCAAAACTAACAGATCTACTATAAATACAGGAAGCCAGTTCTCATTTGCAGCATCTCAGAATTGCAGTTCTACAGTTTGGTGCGCACTGCAGTTGCAGTTTGGTGTGCAGGTTTGGAGGAAGAGCTGGTGCAGCTGCAACAGTAGCAAGTTCTCAGTATTGGCTTGAATATCTCTTGGCTAGGGTTTGGAACATCTGATCAGTCTTTGTTGATGCGTTATCCTTAGGGAAATGTGCGCTATCCTTTGTTTGGCTATCTAGCCTAGGGTTTGCTTCCGAAGGAATTCTCAGTCAAGGTTAAGGTGCTCGGAGGGAGGCTTTGACCTATGGTTGGGTGACGAGGGTATCATCAATGGTAAAAATGATTACACCATCTTCTATATTCTAACAATTTCCCCTTGGTGGGAATAACAAACCCTCTTCGAATCCCAAGGAGAGAAATCAATTAATGAAGGAAAGGACCATTGGTTGAACCATCAACCACCCCCATGAATGGAAGCATAGTCTAGTTGCAGAAGGTCAGCCCGAAGTACCACATGGTCTTGTAGACCCAGATTGACCTGGGTTTCCTTTTGACAGAAGGAACAAGATAGGAGGGATGTGTGTTCAAGGCATGAAAGGGAATAAAGAGAAGAGCGGAGAATGCGAGAAGATCTCCAACGAAGAACAAGCAGAAGGTCGCGAGCTTAATGTTGAGAAAGCATCTGATAAACCTCGTTGAGGCCGTGACAAAGGGAGAAAATCTCTAAGAGTTTGCAGAGAACAGAACCTGAACAGAAGCTGAGACAAAGAAACAATCCCTAAGAAACTGCGAGAGTTCCCTGGTGATATCATGGCTTAGCACAGGGGTGGCCAGAGCGCTAAGAATGAATGCCTCTGATCCTATGGTTGGGTGGAAAGGAGAACACTCACAGTCAGTCGGTTGGTGACCAATTGTAATAAATAAGTGTTTTTATGCCCTGTATGCTAGAATTGAAATGCATGATTTGATTATCTGTAGCTATGATAATTTGTGCCTTGCGTGAAATTGATTATAAGAGTATTTACTATCATTCTGTAAAATATTGTGTTTAAACGATTGTAAGGCAATAATCCTGGCCTCTTGTCCGGTTAGAAAACCTTCGAGGTGCTTTCCCTGGGGAGTCGCCTCACAGATTCTAGAGTTGGAGCAAACTTCTTGAGACTGCCACAGTCTCGTTAATTCCACGAGATTTCCCCGCCCTGTTTTAGAACTTAAAGTTCTGTGAATTTGGAGGATGCTTCCTTCAACCCAGTAGCCTAAGAGACCACATGCTTATGCCCACGACCTTAACCAAATCTTGGCTAAGAGTAAAGCTTACAGTTTGAGATTCCTTAGAGGATCCATATGACCTGGGTTCTGGGAACCCTGCGCTAGACCGAAGGGAGCTAGCTCTTATTGGATTTGGAGCTCCGGGATGTTATAATTCATAACTGTCGAAACTCTTGAACACCGGAGTCGCGGAATGTCGTGATTCGTTGATCTATGGAGTCCGTTGGGGACCCCTTCTTGACCATCCAATCAAGCAGTGGAGGGTTTTGTGTATGGCACTTCGGCGAAGTCCCACTTCGGGAGAGTGGAGCGGTTGTAACGTTGGAACCTCCGAAGGCCAAATTTGTGAAGTGATAAGAGTCGTAGATCAGTGGGCCTACGTGATCGACCCTAACCGTCAGATCTAGGCTATGGTCAGCCCGACACTGACCAACTTCGGGAGTCAGGAGGAAATTGCACCACAACACCCCCGAAGGGCGAAGTCCCAAAGTAACGGGAGTCGTAGATCTACAGATCTACGTGGTCGGATCACGATTGCAAACTCTGAAAAATGTTAGAAGGTTGTCAGTCTGGTGTGACGTGGAAAGCTTACAGGACTTTGAAAAGATTTAGAGGCTGGATCATTAGAACTAGGTCCACCGAAGGGCAAGACCCACCTGTACATATCCCTACGTATACCGCGTCACCACGTGTAGGTGGGGACCCTTCGGGAGTCCAAGACTTTGGGACTCCGGAGGTTTGGAGCGTGGTATCAAAGGTATGCTGAAGGTGGTGTCAAAGGCCCGAGCTACGTGGCAACACTTCGGAACTCCAGGAGTTTGAGACTCCAGAGGTTTTGCATGCAGAACGGAAAAGAGGTGTTCAGTGTTGAAGTGTCGAACGCCGAAATCTCCCCTCGCTTAAGTGTTCAATGGAGAACGAGCCCCGCCGTTGGATCAAACGATGGATGGAATTCCCACCGTGGATGTAAGAACTTGGAGACGACACATGTGAGGAGGATCCACGTGGGTGCCACATGGCCTTTGGCCAATGAGGCTCGTAGATCTTCGGAAGAATATGACTTTTGATCCAGAGCTCGGTTTTGAGTGTGGAGACAGTGGTTGGAGAGCTCTGGACGAGCAGAATGTGATAGAGACCCATAAAGGAGGGATCGATTAATTAACGAAAGACGAAATTATGATGCCCCACCCCTTAAAAAAGTATCTAGGGGTCGGGTGTGTTATAGTAAGTTTTGTATAATATTACACGTGTGTATTTTTTTTTTTTTTTAATTTGGTGGTTGAGAGGGTTTCCTAGCCTATTTTGTTTCAAATAAATTTATGGGGTTTTATGATTCCATGAGTCTCTTTGGACATTGGATGGACTTATTATAATGTGTGAGTGGTATCTATTTGAAGGACATTCTAAAATTTATTGGCATTGAGTTGTTCAATGTTATTCAACCGTGATGGGAGTTCTATGTGGTGTTTGTTGGTATTAAAATGTGTGTGAATTGTGCACAGAATTCAACCATGGTTGGGATTCAATACATGGCGGGGAGCACATGGAAAGTAGCAGAATGCGGTTCGAGCACGTAAAATCTCGTCTGTGTAAAGTATATTTCATTGAATTTATAGATTATGTTGTGTGGATCACTATTCATTTAACCCATAAATTTTCATTTTCAAGGTTTTCATTGATTGTTTGACCCCGTGATACCCCCATGATAAGTCGATTGGTTGTAAGGTAGAGAAGCATATGTTGTTGGGGCTATTTTGAGTTAAGTAGCTTGCAAAGATAGAAAGCAGGTCATGGGAATTTACGAGAGCAGGAGGTCATGGGCATTTCAAGTGCAAAAGCTCCACTTGGATGATCAAGGAATCTACGTGAACTCAAAGATCCACTTGGATGATGCTCCTCTTCAGCCATCGTAATTTTTCGTTCACTTATTCGAATATTAGTTTAGCTCATAGTATGATTTCCAGTGTTTTATTCAAATCAATATTATGTGGTTTTGGTTGCAGA
>JASDQU011442912.1:8199-21248 GCA_032191745.1 Picea mariana | reverse complement strand
ATTTAAAGAGGGGATATCATCTCCACCTTCCTAGTGGGTCCTCGTGCTTGACACATGTATTAGAGGTACTTTCAACAAAGGCTTCTTGCTGCTAATGGATTTTTGCACTCACTATTCAGTTCTAGTTTTATTTCGTGGTATTGGAGAGTTTACTATCCAATATTAAACTAAGGCCCTGCTGCTAGACTATTGTTGCTTTTTCTACAAGAAAAAGTCTAATTGATTTTAAATTAAGCATTCATTTTATAGGATGTTGATTACTTAGTAAGTGATAGTACAACTTATGGTGTTTTCAGATTCTTGTAAATGAAAACTTAAGAACAATGGTAAAAATTCATCTCTTTACACTAATTCTTCAATGTACTTGGTTTTCAATATAAAACATAAAAAACTTTAAGGAAATCACAATGCAAATGCAAACATGACAATGTTTTTTTTTGTCGAGACTATTAATATAGCCTTACTTGCCAAGAAACTCAAAGAAAAATGCAATTAATCAAGCACTACTTCAAACACACAAAAAAGGAAAAATAAATAATAATGAATTGAATGTTTTTTCTTTTTTCTTTTCAAAATGACCTAAATGCATGCCACAAACCACTAATTCACAAGAATAACCTTACTACAAGAAAACCATAACCCTTAGAGCAACAAACCGTGTAGAAAGGAAGGAAAGAAGGGAAAAAATGGTGAAAAGTCAAGACTCGTGGAATTTATGCACTTCATAGTCTAGAAAATTACGTATGTACACTCTTAAGCCAAAGGAAACAAGCATATGTACACCCTGTTTCCAAGATAAAGGTGTGTACAAACTCAATTATGGGTAGAAAACTACTAGAACACCCTCAAACAATCCTTAAAAATGAGTCTACTATACTAGAAGAAAGGTAACCAGAGTGAATAATTAATATAAAACCCTAAAAAAAGCCACAAAATAAAGCTAGGAAACCCTATGGAGAAAAAATCAAAGAGTTTTCCCTAGTGGAGTCGCCAATTCTATTGTGGGTAAAACTAATCCTATAACCAGGGTGGACTACTAATAGAGCAAATCATAAAACAATACAATTCAATCCCTAAGGTATGTATACAATTACTTTATGTAACTACCATTTAATTATAGAGAGGACCTATCTGGTTCTAATGCTTAATTGGAGATTAATCCCTTGAGTTGTCCTTGCACCAATTGTCCTTGCTCCTATCCGTGCTTTCAGACCTGCATAGATAGAAACAAGTACCTTTCTCAAACTTGTTTGGCAGAAACAAAATTAAGCATGGAATAAATACCTTAAATAACTATCACATAAGCCAGTTCCTTAACCAAACACTGAAAGAGATCGATAATTGAATGCTAAATCATATTTTGGGGGAGAGAAAGAAAAACGATCTCCATTTTGATTATAATGAAACATTAGTACAAACATTTACACCTAATTTGCTATTGGCACCTTCTGTAACTTTTGTTTGGATTCATGTATCCCCAGACCACTCATTAGGAGAAATTTGAGGTCTAAAATGGGCCTCATATAGAAAATAATAAAATAATAGTTAAAATAATAAAATAAAAGTTACAAATTTTCAAAGGGAAAGAAAGAAAACTATTTTTGTTAATTGTATTTTCGACTTATCTACTTATAGGTTTACTCAAATTTTGAGTATAGGCACTTATTGTATGTGGAATTAAATTCCGCATCCAATGCATACTCACTCTACATACTTTTGATAGACCCATGGTCAAATAAATTGGAAATACTCCACATCATTGTTGGTCATAGGACCAAGGCATGTGTCCCCTCAACTCACTATTTGGTTTTTGGGAGAAAACACCACCTAGACAGTGGAAGCGATGTTCCAGTTTCTATGGCTAGCACTATTCGTGAAACCTACATAAACAGGGATTGATGTGACATATTCAAATCAAGCATGAAGCATGATAAGTGTATGAACCCAAACAACCCAATGCAAAAAATGAAAATCTCTAAGGTACAAAACTTTAAAATACTACATGTTACAAAAGCACCATGCATCATTGTTGCTTATGCATATTACTTTTTCAGGTCGATCCCATTGTGAGGATCCGGAAAAATATTTCCTTTGTAATCAACTAACTCATGGGCCCCTTTTTGCAATACATGACTCACAATGTAATGACCATGCCAAATGGGTTCAAATTTCCCAGCCCCTAACTTTTCATGATCTTGGTCATAAACCAAAACCAAATCTCCTTCAACGAAGATGCGAGGACACATATTTTTATTATAGTGTACTTTAACAAACTTCTTATGAGTCTCATTAGCCAATACAACTTCTCCATGATGTTTTTCAAGATGGGACAAGTACACAAGATGTTCTTTTCTATATAGAGGTATTAGGCAAGAATTCTATGCCCAACTTCAATGAAAAAATATCGCATTCAATCGACAAAACTACCTCCACTCCATCAACAAAGAAAAGGAAAAATAAATAATTGGTCTTTAACAATATAAATCTATGCT
This sequence comes from Picea mariana, assembly GCA_032191745.1. NCBI lineage: Eukaryota > Viridiplantae > Streptophyta > Pinopsida > Pinales > Pinaceae > Picea > Picea mariana. Next base: position 18,756 of record JASDQU011442912.1, on the reverse strand, counting down.
AGAAACATATCTTTCAAAATGTTCTTTGTTGATATGAGAATAATTGAAGAAGAATAAATTGTCTTATTGCAGTATTCTCTTTTGTGCATTGTTCTATTGTTAAAGAGGCATCCATCAAATTTATGGATAAATTCCTTTGTGAAGAAAGTGTTGCAATTGTGACATGCAAATACATATGCACAATTTATACTCAATGACTATGCTACAACAATGCACTGTAACTCATATCTCACAAATATGGATTGAATCTTGACAACTACTTTCAAGAAAATCTATGAACAATACTTATCTAGTAAATATGAAAAATTACAAACCATTTGAAAAACATGGAAATACACTTGTTAAATTGGAACAAATATCTCATTGATAGACAATATACATTTTCCTTTCCTTATCTTTTCATTCTATCTCTAAGAAAACAATATTCATCAACATAATTCCATTCAACAATAAAGAATTCGTTTTAAATAAAACTAAGCTACTACAACAAGAGCCTAATGATTTTGAACACATAATGCATGCTTTAGTCGTAAGGCTTGACAAATTCAGTCACATTTCTTGGTCAAATGTGTGTCATGGTACTCATGGTCAAATGAAAATGTGTAAAAAGAAAGCATGCCCACATTATATGTTGCATCTAGTACACTGATCACATTGACATCGAGAAATTTTGTAGATAGAAAATGACATAATACATTTGATACTAATAAACTAAAGATAGCTTAAAAATGCATCTATCAAACTTCGCATGAAGCATACTTGTCTTCAAATATTCTAATAGATGTTATTCAAAAAAGTTTGTTGCTCAACCAAAACCAACATGGGGCGACATTGTCACTACTCAAATAATTGTAAATAGATAAAAACTCATCTTTGACATTGACATTAGAATCGATGGGAATGCTCATGTCCTTGCTACCGGAAAATATAACATCCGAACTGATTTTATGCACTATAAATATTCCTAGACCAATGCAAATGCAAGTACAATCTATCATTAAAACCAAACACTTAAACAACCATTTCTTTTAAGTGCTACAAAATATTATAATATTAGAAAACAACTTACAAGGAGGGAGAAAGAAAAACAATCCAAATAGTTTCATTTATATGTTCCTTTATGGAGGTGAAGGAATGAGAAATCCATTTACAGTGAAATGGTTTAGTATGGTTATATCATCAACAAATTCCTAATGATCCTCTTGAAAATAAAGGAACCATAGTTGCATTCAATAGAAAGATTGATGCATGCTATTGAAATGGTGTTACAATGCATTCAATATTGCACTTATTGTGCAAGGTCACATCGGGCATGCTTTTATTGAATTCAAGCATATTATATATCTTGCCTAAAGATTATGAACAACTTCACATACTACTTGTTGATAGGACATCTTTGATAGAGGCCCATATGTTATACAACATGGGTAGAAGGATATGTGAAATATTGCATATGCCATATAAACCTTTCGTTAACGTTGACATTATATTTTGTGGCGACGTATGCTAGGCACAACTTACACTGCTTCCTAGATTTTCGACTAGCTAGTAGTGCAATGCGAAAACACACTATATTCATTTTGAAAAGATAATATGGAATCTTTTGAACTCTAACAAGTCATGAGACAAGAAAATAATCGTTTCATATATGTCCTCAATAGAATTAGTAATTGTTGTCAAACAATAGATGATAATTCATTGAACACCCATTTCTATATACCTCCACCCAATGATTCAACATTTCCCTATTTGTTCCTTATAAATAAAGACATCGAAGAGCATAACAAAAAATCTTGGCACTAGTGGAACTAGAATGGTAGACATTAAAGGTGTACATGAAGAAAGTATATTCTATGGTTAAAGGGAACATTGAGAGAAAAAAATGATCCTTCCTACCACACTTGTATTGAAATGGAATATGTTTATGGATTTAATTTCAGACAACTATGCCATCTAGGATTGGTTTAGTAAATGATTTAGATGATGTATTCAGGAAGTACATGCAAAGTGCAAAGTGAGGTAGATTTTGTTTGGATAGAATTCATAGATACATCAATTGTTCAATGCCAACAATATTAACTGTGGCAACTATTCATACATGACATTTCCGTCACTTAGTATTGATAAAAAAAAAACCTTTAAAAGATTGTCTTAAAAACCAGATTATCTTAAAAGAAAAATATAACTTATTTTGTCCACCAAAAATTTCCAATGCAATGTAATCGACATATACATGAACAATGCATATGTCACAATGCATTAAAATATATGCCATTAACATTTGACCCCACTGTGATTAGTCAACATAATTTTTTTTTTCTTTTTTCTTTTTCTCTCTTGTTAAAGACATTAATTCACTTTAACTTATAAAGATACTGGATTAAACCAACTTCATTGTATATGATAAAGTTAAATCCAAAGTGAAAATACATCAAAGAGACATGTATTGACATTTTGAATATGGTCTAGACTTGTCATTCATTGGAAAAACAAATGGAAAAAATTCTCTACATATATGCTAATTAAATATATAAAACTTGTCATTATATCTTGAAAATATTGTGAAAATATTATTAATGACTATAACCTCATAACAACCTATATTGTTAATGACTATGACCTCATAACAACCAATATCTTTTTAAAAAAACCAATTGAAAAAAATTAACACAAATTCAATTTCGTGTCGAAATTGTGCCTTCATTGCATTCTTGCATGCTATATATATAACATGGAAGTCATGAAAGAAATCTGAAACTGATGCCACAGATCAGGTCAAGACTATTGTGCTCGGATTTTTTCTTATGTTCATACTATTGCTAAGGTGGAAAGATGTCTACGTCATGCCACATGACCCACTTTAAGCAATATATGCCATGCGAATTTTACAAACTTGCTTTTAAATGTCTCTAAATTTTAAATTTTAATGAAGAAATAAGTGTATAATTAATATTAAAATGTTTATTCTTTTTTGTCAAGAAATATTTTTAACAATTTAGTATGAAGGAGATATCTAATTTTATGTTCAATGTAGCATTGAAATATAAAATTTTAAGAAAAATATTAAGTAAATAAAAAATATTTAATGTTAAATTTAATCTTAAGTTAAAAACCAAAATATATTTATGTATGTATAAAGTAAAGAAATTTATTCCTTTTTGAGGCTCAAATTCCTTTATATAGGGCCTCAAATTGGGGTTTTAGTGTTTTTTTTAGGATTTTTTAAATTAGTAATTATCAATTATCTCTTAGTTTATTCACCTAATTAGAAAAGCAAGTTGACAAATAATGTTTCTCTAGTTAGCTTTTAGTTATTGGTCAGTTTTAGAGTCATGCGAGAATTTTCTAAAATTAGTTGTTTTCGAAAATCTCAGAGCAAGAAGATGGTTGGGAGAGGAAGAGGAAGAGTAGGTCTTGCTAATATGCATAAAGATATGCAAAACCTCCAAAGGAAAGTAGCAGATCTTACAAACATGCTAGCTAGCCAAAGAATAATACAAAGAGAAGTGTCTGATGAGGAGATAAACCAAGGAGATGTAGATCAACATATATAACATGAAGAAGAACAATTAGAGCACATGACTTTTGAGGAAATGATTCTTAGGGCTCTAGAAGGGGGAAATGATGGGATCAAAATGGAAGTTTAAAAATATGCAGAGAGTCTTAAGCTAGACGAGTTAATAGATTGGTTGAACGCCATAGAAAATTATTTTGAATGGAAACCTATGACAGAGGAAAAGAAGGAGAAATTTGCATGCACCAAGTTGAAGGGTCATGCCATGATCTAGTGAGATCATCTACAGAAAGACAAAACAAAAAAAGGAAAAGACAAAATTAGTACATGGAATAAGATGGAAAAAAAATTACGAGATTTGTTTTTGCCTTTAGACTATGCCCATACCATTTTTCATAGATTTTAGAACTTGAAACAAAACATGTCCACCGTGGAATAGCTCACAAACACGTTTTATCAGTGGTCCATTCATGTGGATCACTAGGAAATTGATGAACAATTCGTTGCAAGGCATGTGAATTGTTTAAAATTTTATATTCAAGATGGATTGAGCATGCATAGGGTTCGCAGTGTGGAAGAGGCGTACCAATTAGCCTTAAAGGCCGAGGAAAAACAAAAACGACAATTTTCTCAAAGGAATATATGAGCAAGGAGGGGTACATCGTCTGCCTCACGGGGTGGTTTTAACTATGGCAGAGGCGAATCATCCCAAGGATCTAAGAAAGTAGAAAATACTTGACAAGGTAACCCGAATCAACTACGAGGAAGAGGATTTCATAGGGGTAGATGTTATGGTGGTGATAGAGGAGGACCTGTTGGCTGCCCAACTAGCATTTTGTTTTCATTACCCTTTGAAACACAAAATCACTTCTTAAACTTGTTGTCTAACAGATCTATTTGCATCAGATTGTCTGGGTCTCTTTTGTGAAGGTATGATTGTTGAATTTGGATTTTATTATTACGAGAACATGATCATATGATTTGTTGATTGCTTTCTCTTTTCAATTTCATGACTGCAAAGCATGAAATTGATACCTTTATCTTGTGCAAACATTCAACCGAAATCTCATAATCTTTTCTCTTTGTATTAGTTTGTAACTTTTGTTTTCTTGCTTCAATTAGTCTATATATAGATGGAAGACTTGTTGCTAATTAAAGGACCGTGAATTATATCGTTAGACTAAGTATGGACCTCCTCCTAGTAACTTAGCTCGATCTTAAAAAGGGNTTATCTTGTGCAAACATTCAACCGAAATCTCATAATCTTTTCCCTTTGTATTAGTTTGTAACTTTTGTTTTCTTGCTTCAATTAGTCTATATATAGATGGAAGACTTGTTGCTAATTAAAGGACCGTGAATTATATCGTTAGACTAAGTATGGACCTCCTCCTAGGAACTTCGCTCGATCTTAAAAAGGGTATGGGTTTTTCGTTTAAAAGAATCCATGGGTTAATGCATGCATTAAAACCTTGTTTAATATGTTTAACAAATAAATTGGAGACAAGGTTTAAACCTCTCATCTCTTAACCTTTTCGATATGACCCTTCAACGCTTATATATGTCGTATCACAATTTAATGGTTAATGATGAAAACTTCCTATACCCTGACTTGTTCACCATCAAAATGAATCATTACACTGTGTGTGTTAATCTCCTCGGAATTGGGTTGTTCGTTCGTGGCAAGTTGCGAGGGTTATACGGGTTTCTTGCTGTTCTATCTCCATGTCCTCTTGCTTACAAGAAATAATCAGTTCTTGGAGTGGGAGATAATGGGAGAATACTCCCAGACCTTCGAATTTGTGCTTGACATCAAGTACGTTCGCCCAACCTCATTCGTTGTATATTGGTTTGAGCTACTGGTGTCACAACGTTTTCCCCTTCGTGAATAATTTTTCTTTGCCTCCTGGCTTACCTTTGAAACTATGGCTCCTTTAGTAGTGCATAACCGGATGGCTCTGAGGTTTTACATACCCGTGATTATATAGCAGAGTTCAAACCCGTAATTGTATAACAAAGACATGATTTTGCGGGTTGAATTTTGAGCAAACGGTTATGAATTTGACAAAATCGTTAAAAACCCATCCCCAAAACGGGGTCATTTACCTTCCAAGCTGGCAGTTTCTTTAGAAACAAATCTATTTCAGATATATGCCTCATTTTATAAAGAGCAATTTCTCAGAAAAATCTGTTTCATTTGAGGAATTTCATTTCCCCTTTCCTCTTCGTGGATTTGAAATCCTGTCAGTTATTGGTCCTACCCTGAGGAATAAAAACCCCTCCAATAGGAATAACCAGTATCCTAAAACATATTCAGGTCCTGGGAATTGTAATGGCTTCCGGTCATGGGAATATAGGTATTATTCTAACGTTCCATACTTGTAGATGCGTCTTTCTCAGGTTATGGAACATGAAAAGAACCCATGTTTCAGATTACAAGTAACCCCTCCCAGATATGGAATCTTTATACTGTGAGGATTGTTTTAATTGGATCCAGAGGTATTACCAGGATATCCTTTATCTACAGGCTCAACTAAATCAAGTTATGGCTCGTAATTTGGTATTGGAAAGAGAAAACGAGGATCTGAGAGCCAACATCCAACAATTCCCCCCTAGGGATGGAAAAAGGTTCAGGAAGTCAGGGGATATTATTATAAAAAATTCTACCAATTTCAACGCTATTATCAATTCAAAATTATCCCATGTTTCTTTTTCAAAGGTTTAATGGGTAAACATTCTTCTTGGAATTTACGTTTGGTTTGTTTAGTGATAATTGAAATTGTTTTATTTTTGTTTTTATTAGACTAGCTACATAATCATAGATTCTGTAGATTGTCTTTAATTAGTTTATTTGATTGATTTTCTAATTTAAATTTCATTTTTCTTCTCAAGTGTGAAGGAGATCAATGTGCAAAGGTTGAAGGAACAAGTAAATAGTTGGAGATACTCCAAATTTGTAATTTTCATTTTTAAAAACAGTTTCAAGAATATTTTGATGATGTAATTTTTTTGGATGGCTGTCACAATAGACCTATTTTTTTGGTTACTTTTTAGTAAATAATTTATTAAAATGGATCTGCATCTATCTTGTAAGATATGAGAAACAAATCATAGTCTCAGTTTAAATACTGGTGCTTTCCCAGAGACAAAGGCAATTATTTTGGGACCTGATGCTGGACGTATCTTTTTGAGAAATATATGAAATGCAATTTACTTTTTGACTTTAGTCCTTTTGTAGACTGTACAATGTGATTATTGGCCTTCATATATTTTCTGGGCATGAAAAACTTATATGTTATGAATTAGCTTTAGTCTGTTCAACATTTATGTTTTCATGTTGTGCGTATCTCTCGCATAGTCCATTATTTTGGTGATCATAATCTCTGTGGCTAATCAAATGTCTGTACATTTTGAGTTTACGTCTAATGTTAGATTTTGATTATATAATTTGTCGGAGATTGGAGTTGATTTCATCTTCAACTTTTGAATAATATAAAGCCACATGAGAAAAATACATTTGTCTTTCTATTTTTCTTTTTGAAATATAAAATTCCTTGAGTTATCTCAGGAAATATCATTCTTTACTTCTTGCCATAGATTTCTACTTGGCAACAGGTTAAGTGGAGCTTACATTACACAAAAAGGAAAAATAGCTTAGTGCTCTTTCTTTGCCGCTGATCAGCATCAGGTTAGTTAGTTTTCCTTTTATTTGATTTATTTACTTTATGAATGAATAACGATTAAATCATTGAAACTTTAATGCTTTGTTCATTACAGTTATATCATTTTGAATCTTATTCATTCATTTTGTTATTTGTAGCTTATAGAAATAGAATAATTTCCTTAGTTTTATGTCTGATTCAAACCTTTGTTTCAATAGTTAAACTATCATTTTCACAAGGATTTATTCAAACCTTGTATCTGTACATACATATTGTATATAATACGATTATATATATATATATTAACATAGAGTATTATCAATTAAACAGACGCTATAGGATTATATAATTAGATAGTTTTACCTCTCTTAGTTACTTTAGTAATTTCATTGGCTAAAGGAGCCATAAAACCTGTCAGGGTAGGTTATTCCAAACGGCTTGGGTTAACTAGACAACCCCAGATCGAATATTCTGTTCCAGTTGATGGTGTGTCACAAACACCCGTCAACAAGACCTTATGTGTGTTTTAGGAGTGGTGTAGAGGGTCATCGAGCATTTGAATTCTCAAATTATAACATGCAAGAGCTGAAGCAAGGACAAAAACCTAATTTAAACTTGGTCCAAGCTGAGAATGAAGAAGAAGGAGATGAATCTGAAGTCCTCCCTGATATGGGGGAGAATCTCATGATACATAGGTCAATGGTGATTCCTGAAAAATAACAAAGGAAGAGTAGCGACAATGAGTATTCTTGGCTTCAGAAAAATAATTTTCGAACCATATGCACTTTCGGGGGAAAGGTACGTCAAGTTATTGTTGATAGTGGCAATTGTGAGAATATGGTTTGCTAAGAGATGGTAGATAAGTTGAAATTACGCTGTGAAACACATTCCCATCCTTACCGAATTGCATGGTTCAAAAAAGGGAATGGATTCATCATTAAGAAAATATGTTTGATTAAGTTTTCCATTGGTAAGACTTATAAAGATGAAGTATGGTGTGATGTCATTCTGATGGATGCATATCATCTGTTATTGGGGAGGCCTTGAAAATATGACAGAAAATTCATGCATGATGGAGAAAATAATACCTACACCTTTTGGAAGGATGGATCAAAAGTTGTCTTATTTCCCCTTAAGGATGAAGGGAAAGTTGAGAATATGTTGTCAGAAAGAGAGCTTGTTAAGGAAACAAAGGCAACATGATTATGCTATTCATTAATAATGCAAAAGGGAGACATGGAAGATATAGGTCAATCACTGCTGAAGTGGCAAAGGTACTAGAAGAATATGTTGATGTTATCCCTAATGAACTGCCTGATGGTCTTCCACCAAAGAGGGATATTCAACATCACATTGATCTAATCCCAGGATCATCTTTACATAATTATTCAACCTAGAGGATGAGTCCTACACAACATGAAAAGATCAACTGATAAGTAACATAACTTATAAAGAAAGGTGTGGCAAGAGAAAGCATGAGTCCCTATGCTGTACCAACATTGTTGAATCCAAAAAATGATAATAGATGGAGGATGTGCATAGATAACAGAGAATTCAATAAAATTACCATCAAATATCGGTTTCCTATATTGGAAAACATGATGGATGTGCTATCCAGAGCTAAATATTTTATTAAAATTGATTTGCGAAGTGGATACCACCAGATCCAGATTCCCGAAGGGGATGAATGGAAAACTTCCTTCAAGACCAGTGATGGACTATATGAATGGATGGTGATGCCATTCTAATTGTCCAATGCACCTAGTACTTTCATGCGGTTGATGAATACTGTGCTTTGACCTTATATTGGTAAGTTTTTTGCCGTTTATTTTGATGAAATCCTAGTTTTCAGTAACAACGAAAAAGATAACTTGCAAGATTTAAAAATTATACTGGATGGGTTGAGAAAAAAATCAACTTTATGCAAACCTGAAGAAATGTAGGTTCCTGCAAGAAAGTTTGGTATTTTTGGTTTTTTTCATCTTATCAGAAGGAGTCGAGATGGATTCCAAGAAGGTTAGAGAAATTTTGGAGTGGTCTAGTCCTTAGAGCATAACACAAGTAAGAAGTTTTTATGGACTGGCCACCTTTTACCGAAAATTTATTCAAAATTTTAGTAGTATTGTAGTACCCATAATAGATTGCAACAAAGACAAGACATTGTTGAAGGAAAATCTCCCTGCGGAAAAGTAGATCTCCTCTTGAGAGCTAGACTCTTAACTCTCAAGACAGAAAGTGCTTATCATGGTCATTGACTTCCTTTTAGATCTAGGTGGACTAGTGTGTGAGGAGGGAAGAGAAGAGAAGTACCTTTAATCGACGTTTGTCCCTGCACGACTCGAGTTGAGCTCCAATATTTCGCTCCTCGATGAATCCTATAGACAAACAAAGTACAACCACTTCCTACTCTATCGAGATTAATCCAAATTAGATCTATATACTAAAGAGACAAATTCATGTGAGATTGAACATGAATTAGAAAGAAACAGGCCAAGCAAATCATATTAATGAGGAAAAAACATTACTTACAGCCGTGGATGGATTGTAGCAGTTTTTTCAAGTCCTCCTTGTCTAACCCTTGCTTCGAAAGATCCACGATCAGAATGACGATAGCTTCACCGATTGTTCCCTATGAGATCATAGGTCTCATGCTTCCAAATCATCTCTATTCTAGCACCACTTATGAGATCATAAGTTTGGTGTAATTCTCCATTTCCATTCCCCCTTTTCACCATGAGAAAGCTTGCTTTTATAGCCTTGGAGAGGCTCAACCATTTGAGATATCCTTGGKGTAAGTTGAGGATTTTCCTCCTTCAGTTGAGAATCTTCCCTAGGATCATGGCTGGACTAGGGATTCAAATCCAACTGCCTTCCAAGATTGAAAGGATCCTTCCCCCATTCATCCCAACAAACTAACTACTGCCCAGAATAGGCAACGCTCCCTCAAAAGGACTATCTCCTCGAATTTCTTCATGAGGGGGAAGAAAAGATGATCGATGACGGTTATTATCCCGAGGTAACTTGTCAATGCGAAGCATTTCCGGAATAGATTCATCCAAAGGAAAAGTTGGGGAAATGTAGTCGATCGCAGATGACAAGGAACTCAACCGTGATTGCATCTAGGAAATGTTAGGTGCCAATAGATGTTGGTCATATGATGAGGGAGAAGCGGATTGGGTAGAAACGTATGACGTTTCAGCTGTACTAAGTGGCACGATGTCACTTAGTGCATTGAATTCCAACGGACGAGGTACAATCCAAGGGTCAGATGATTCCAAAGATTGATAAGCCGCGGTCGAAATCATATCGACGGTGGAAATATGATGTGTAGTCGATGGAAGTGGTATAGGGAAGGTACTCATGAGGCTAGAATCTTTCAATAAG
>JASDQU011442911.1:19314-37574 GCA_032191745.1 Picea mariana | reverse complement strand
CAATGTGGTCACCTAGTCCATACCTAAACAAGCATGCAAAATCTCATGGAGCTCAAAAATGCTGCTCCATTAGGATTTTATGCCCCGAGGAGGAATTTCCAAGAGTCCCCGAAATGGTTTGGGATGAGACTTGCAACTGGGCATAAAACGAAAACCGAGACTCGGATTGAGGAACCATCATCTTTGTTGGATTCCTGGCATAGGATTTTAGCTAAAGCACCCCTCACTCCCGGTTCATTATTGGATTCTAGTTTCCCTAAATGTTAGTTTTTAGGTTGCATGTATTACTGTCCAAGAGGTTGGGAGAATGTTGGGAGAAAGAAGAGGAACCTCACTTATTTTGAGAAAAGGGACACAACACTCCCTATTGTAGGGGAAGGCTAGTATAAGAAGTAGAATTTACCAGATAGAGGGGGGATAAAAGTAGTCTTTTACCACTTCCAGAATGGGATCATCCTTTTTAAGTATGACAAGGACTAAAATATCTTCAAGGGATTTTTATATATTTCCATCAAGGACATGGACAATTTTGATGTGGACAATTTTGCATGGAGGCATTTCTCCCGAACCTATTCATGAAAGATTGTGAATCTATGGTGCATGTACAAATATGTGAGATGTGGGTTTATGATAATATTTTGAATTTTTCAATAAAATTCTCCATTGACCTTGTGTAAACCATTCCATTTGGTGTTTGTTGCACTAAGTGTAAAGAACAATGTTGGAGAATTATAAGACTTAAGTTAGGTATGAGCTATTTGTTACCTCTTTATTACCCTTTATTTTAATAGTATCCATATTTTGTATTGATCAAATGAAGAATTAACCCGGAACTGATGCCATTAGACACAAACTCAATCCTAAGGCCAACTATGGAGGAAAAACAACATACGCTAATTAATCTAGGAGTCAAGCATGCAAACAAACCTTCTCACAAAGAAGCGCTAGTTGGTGATGGAATCCAACATCGCAGAATCGATGCACGAAGGGTCTAAATTTTGGCGGGTGGGAAAGTTACATTGACAACCTACTTAATGAACTAACATCATAGTGCAAGTTACCTCACCGAGCAGTGGACGACCCTCCAAGGAGTTCGAGTGAGTCTAGCCAACGTCGATCCTAGGTACAACACCACCTTCTCTGTGCTGTCACCTTGTGTAGGAAGTCTAAAAGATTATGGCCTCTATGGTACCACCTACTATACCAAAGTAGAGGGGGGACAATCGATAGTTGACACCAAGACCAACAAATTAGGGTTTATTTCTCTAAGGGCCCTAATGCAACCTTGTGATTGACGCTTGTGTTAGAAGGGATTCCCAAAGTTAGTGATATAGCAACTGGATTTCACTCCCTAACTCAAGGCTTTATGTTTGTTTAGCAGCTTTGGAAATTTATTTTCACAATCCTATTCCAAATCTCTACACCTAATCTAAGATGGGTTTGAAGATCCCTAGAAAAGTTTCTAGATAAATTTTAATTAGTGCTTGATTTTAGGTTATTGTTACTCAAAGGAGTGGTCGTGAAACTAATGGAATTTTGACTCGACTCTTTAAACCATGAAAGAGGAAAATGAAATGCAAGAATTTCAACTTCGATGAAAAATAGCTATGGGAAGGAGCAAGAGGTTTTAAGCAAAGAAATAATTTCTTGATAGATTACTATGTGTGCAGTACTGCTAGGAAAAAAATAGAGGCGCAAAATAAATATCCATATCCATGTCACAGATAAAAATGCCACAGGAAAAAAATAGAGGCACAACCATTGAAGAGGCCACAAAAAATTACTTGTCAACAAAAGGGTCACAAGGTGGTGAGCTACATGATCTCAATGGGACAAGGTAGGCATACCCATACTCGTTGACATAACTCATGATATAAATATAAATAGTGAGACAATGAATAAGTCTCGAATAGAACATCATACAAGAAACCATGGCTGAAATATATTAATATGACATAATCAGTCTCATATACATATATATGGGTGCTAAAATTTGAAGTACATCCCAACTGTGACTGAACTAAGTACATAATAAATGATGCACCCATGTTGAAGGAAGGGGGTGGAAGAGAGCTGAGAAGCCCTAATAAACAAGAACGGGGCTTCAAACCCCCACATATATATTCTATCAAAATATATGAACTACAAGTATCTGTAAGTTTTGTTGCATATGCAAATGCACTTGCTTACTTCAACACACTTTCTTTAGTGTCATTTTTACCTTGCATGAATTATTTTCTTTAGTGCTTTCGTACACACAGGAAATTAAAAAAACATTGCCTTATTTTCTTTAGTTCTTTCTTCCATAGATGAGTCATCTGTCCTTAGATTTCAAAGTTCTTATTCTTCCAAAGTTAAGTAAAAAATTAGGCTTCGGCAGTTTGGCTGAACCTAGCTCATGTGGAATTATTCTTTTGAAACTAAGCATGGTTACCTTTGTTCATTGTTTTGTAGGTTATTGTGATATCCTTTACTACCTGGCTAGCATGGTTTGTAGTAGGCAAGATTGGTTCATACCCCAAGTCTTGGATCCCTTCTTCCATGGATGAGTTTTAGATTGCTCTTCAGTTTGGCATATATGTCATGGTTATAGCTTGTCCCTATGCTTTGGGCCTTGCAACACCCACTGCAGTCATGGTGGGTACTGGAGTAGGTGCTACATAAGGTGTTATCATCAAAGGGGGAAAGGTATTTGAGAGTGCACATAAAGTGAAGAGGGGTTTGTGACTATATAAGAAGAGGTGGCTATGGTGAAAGAAGAAGAGGTCGAGGTGGTCGACATGGAGGATAAGGAAAATATCAAGAGGATAAGGTGGTGGTGAAGAAACTTGGGGTTTCGCTACTGCACACCAAGGCGAGTTGAAAAGATAGGCGCCCAGAGGCATGGCAAGAGTTAGCGACACAACTCATGTGGGAAAAAAAATTAGGGTTACCAGAAGGCAAGGAAGGGAAAGTTGGAAAGATCATAATTATAGTTGCTAGTTGTATAAAAATGATTATAATAATAAAGAAGAATCATAATTGCTAGCTGTATAAGTAAAACTTCAACAATAGTTGACTACTCAAACCCATATAAAAAGACATTTTGTGTTTATAACTTCAGATCATATGAGAAAGTATAAAAGTTCATTGGTCCTAGGGTACATTTCATAGGCTAGTGATATAAGGGAAATAAACCCTAGTGATTCTGATGGACCACTATATAGTAGGATTTCAAGGCCCATCTTACAACTTATGTGGTTTATTTTGTGCCCTAAGAGATTAACGCCTACATCAACCATATGTACTCAAGTCATGTGTCACAAAGATAAATATTTGGTGGGATTGACACGTTGCTGCCATAACATGTTGGTGTCATAGAAAAATAAGTAGTAGATATTTGACCCAACACTATATAGGTAATAAGAGAACCATGTATATCAATGAAGAATTACAAATGTCAATATTTGATCTGGATTATTTTCGGCACGAAATGAGAGCGGAGATATAATAAAGAAATGCACAGAGATATCATAGATATTCAATAATATAACAAAAATGTATTAGATATGCAACCATAAACACAAATATACAGTAATACATGATTTCTATTAATGAAAGAAATGTACAGAGACTGTAAAATACAGAGTGAAAGACTCGCTAGAATGGTGGCAGCTTATCTCTAAGAAGAGATGTGACGGCTACTCGCATTCGCAAGAAGATGATTACAATGAGGCTCTGAAGGCCTTTTTACAATAAACGGGAATGCCAAAATTCCTAGACATCGAAAAATCTAACCCTAGGAGATGAAGCGCCAGAAGTCATGTGGGCCCCGTTTGGGTAAGTTAGTACATCAACTTCCCGGGGTCGTAACTTTTGCATACGATCTCTGTTTTAGGCGTATGATAGCTCGTTGGAAAGGTATCATCGAGGAGATTCATTTTGGGGGCTCAATCATGCCTTTGGCTATCATTGAGAACATTGATCTTGAAAAAAAATTCATTTAGGCCCTCAAAATGGCCCCAGAAGTTAAAAATTGCTAAAATTGCCAGAAAGCTATTTTGAGCCAATAGGAAAAGGTGGGTGTCCACCGATATCCACCTGGATAAATATTGCAATTCAGTGAGGGTTTCTGAAGTAGTAGTAACCAGAGTTAGTACCATTCTTGATGAAAACATTTCAAAATAATAATTTGGTGATTACAAGTGGTGAGCTCTCTGCCTGAGTGAAATGAAGACCTTTCTCGGGCTGCAGAAACCTTAGCTAATATGAGACATTGCCTGTTTGTTGTTGGTGAAGTTTCATAGTTTGAAATGGTGAAAATGCAAATAACGACTATTTATTCCATGAGTAATGAAAACTATACTTAGTTTTTGAGTTGGTTACCTCATTTTTATGATGAGGTTCTTCATGAGCTGGATCAATAATAGAAATGGTGCATGACTGCATTTCTAGAGGAGTATAAGTTGCTAGTACCAAATTTGTTGATTGAGACAATGTCAATGATATCTGCGAGATTTGTTTCTCATATTGATGGTACACTTGGGGAAGCCTCGATTGGGATAAGGACTTTGATAGGAGTATTATCGCATTTATCACCTGGAGAGACCTTAATAAGTATTGGAGTTAAGACTAAAAATCTTGAGACATTAATTGAATTGCATAATATGACTGGAGCTTTTGCTAGAAATATTAATCACTTGTTTGCAGTTGCTGATATAGCAATTTTGAAAAATACTTTAAGGGCTTTTTATTCACCATATGAGAGTTATAAATAGAGGTATGGTGAATTGGAACATGTAATTCTTTTGTCTGATATTGTTTCTCTAAAATTGCGAGGATTTGTTCCTCGTGGTGTGGGTGTTCAACGAGTTTAGCTTAGTGAGACAGTAAGGAGGATGGAAGAATTTATTCCACAAGTGACTGCCTTACTTGAAGTAGCTATTGAGAGGTGCATAAGTTTCACAGGGAGTTTCAAAGAAGAGGCACTTATTCGTACATTAGATGATACAATGATTCATTACCTAGCAATGGTACATGAAACATTAAAATCATTATGGTTTGTATATGGAATTGATCATTCTACACACAATGATGCTATTGGAATAAGAAAGGAGTCTAGAATTTAATTAAAGTGTCGAGAACATATCTTTTTCTTTGATTTACTTGGTAAAATAGTAACATAACTGCAGAGAATGTCAACAATGGCAAAACAAAGTTCTGGATAGGACTTTTGTTTTTCAGAGTCTCAAGATTTTGGACATAGTTCCTCCAACTATTTTGCAAGAAAGCGTGCCTCATTTATATAGGAAAGATGACATGGATGTAGGAGGAGATATGAATTCCCTTGTAGTTGGAATTTACATGGTCCCTATATTAGAACCCCCATCATATATTAGAAACCCAAAACTGTGTCCAAATAATTGCTCATGCATAAACAAACCATTTTGACATATTAAATTACCCTAGAAAAATTAAAACGCAGAGGTTCTCACCTAGTTTGGTAGCATTGTTGGTGGGCTTGTGTTCTTGCAGAGGTTCTCAGCAGTAATCACTTGTGCTATGGCTAGATAGTACCTCCTTGATGGTGGGCTTGTGTGGGAACGATGGTGGGAGACCTGTCTCCTTGTTGCAGTAATCTCTCACGCTATGTCTGGATAGGGCCTCCTCGATGGTGGGCTCGTGTGGGAACGATGGTGGTCCTATCTCCTTGTTGCAGTAATCACTCACGCTATGGCTGGATAGGGCCTCCTCGATGGTGGGAGCTTGTCTCCTTGTTGTAGTCTCGAGTGAGTGCATGCAAATATCTTCAAAAATAGTGAGTGAGCATGAATATCTTCAAACAAAGTTTTTGTCTCTCTATTTTGGTTTTGTTACATTTATTTTTTGTTATATATATATATATATATATATATATATATTCCCTTTATTTATTGGGATTTTATAAAATGAAAATTATTCCCTTTTAGCATTAGATTTTACCATATGTTATGAAATGATTTTACCATAGATTTTATAAAATGATATTATAAAATGATTTTACCATAGATTTATGACTCCCTTTATTGACATAACCCCTATCTCGTAATCCCTATATAACTTGACCCATATAAGACGACGATGATGATGATGACAATGATGATGTGGAGGATGAGGAGGACAATGACAACGTTGATTATGATGATAACAATGACGATGATGATGATGACAAGGATGACAATGATGATGATGACTATGGCAACAATGTCAATGACGATAATGATGAAAATGATGATAACGACAACGACGATGATGACGATGATTATGAAAATGGAGGCTTCGTTATAGCTCACTGCTGAGTGTAAGGACAAGCTCAGTGATACATGAAGAGAAAGTAGATGAACGAGATGCAACAATGACAACACATGAATAGGAGATCATGAAGATTTTTGTACCCTAGGAGTCTTATGGAGGAGCATCAACCCCCCCTAAGTCAAAATTTGAAATTCGAACCTTCCAGAGGCAGATGTGGCCTTGAGGATATGATTTCCTCTACAATTGATTGATTTTTTTTTTGTAACTGCTATGTTAAGCATATTTTAATTGATTGTGAGTGATTTTTGGGAGTTAGATCGGATCCTTTCAGTGATCCGATCCTTATTATGTTTTAATTGTTATAAATTATGAACCTTCAGGTGTTTTTGGGGAGGCCCCTGAATAATGTAATGCCAGGGTGAGTGTGTAGATTAACCGAGAGGCAATTGGGATCGTTGAGGCCATAGTTTAATTCGAGCTCGAATAGATAATGAATTTTTGTAATTATGTATTATGGTGCATTCTATTTCATGCGTGATTGTGTGCGTAATTGTGTTTGGATGTAAGTGTGAGACATAGACCATCTATTAGAGTTGCAACTCTAGGATACTTTGAAATCATCATATTCTAGTACGGTGAATGATTGACCGTCGATCACATAATGTATCAATGACGATATAGCCTTTTTGCATGAAAAACAATGAGGGAATTAACATAAGTCAATTGCCCAAAATAAGAGCATGTGGGGGATTAGAAATCTATGCGTCACTATAAGGTGGATTTCTGGGGTCCCCTGTCTTGAGATCTAAGTCAAGAGTCAGCCCCCCCCAAAATGATGTGGATCATCCATCATCAAAATAAACCTACAGTGGATAGAAAAGAACCTTTTGGATTAGCGTGAGGTCATAACATGTGGTCATTCAAAAAGTTGGACCCAAGTTCAAAGTTATGGAACATATGAGTAAACAATCGATGCTTGGGGAGTGTGGAGCATGGATTTGTACAAAGTAGATTGACAATGACACCATGGTACTATTGAATGAATTCGAGGTTGCTGCAAGGACTGTTACAATCCATTATATGGGCCCATAACCCATAGGTTTGATGATTCGAAGGACACCCAGTTTTCATCTTCATCACATAATAGATATGCTTAAAACTTTAAAAGAACAAAGTATTAATTCTTTAGTAGGGCCTTTCAATGTTTTACTAGAATGTCGTATTTACTCCCAACATTTTGCGAGGGTTTTTTGAGGCATTTTTGGAACACAATATTGAAAAAATGCAAAGATGGGTCTTAAGTGGCTTAAGGATAAGCTTTCTTTGAGTAGGGATATCTAAAGAGCTTTGTTTCCCATAAAGTGGCTTGAGGACAAGCCTACTTTGAAAGGAGATGTGTAAAGAACCTAGTTTCCTATCCTTAGGAAATAAGCAAATAAGGAATGTGAGGACAAGTCTCTTCTAACTAACATGTTGCACTTATAGGGGCACATCCATTGGAGGGAAAACTCATTGTTTTCTTATGCATTAAATCTGAGTGGGAATTGTAATAGTTCCTTCATGTCATCATTTGATTCACCTCTTGTGACAATTTAATTCCCTTTTTATTTTATTTTTTGGTATTTTTAAATGCATTTTTTGGTAAGTACCTTATGTGGGTTAATGGAGTAGGTTAGGTTGGTTGATGGATTAGGTAGGTTAAGTCATTTTTAATAAGAATAACAATAAACTAGTAGGACACCATTAGGTGTGATGAATCCCCTAAAATGGAAGTGAAATATATGATAGAATGTGCAGTTACTCATCCCATGTGTTGTGAATTATTAACGTTGGGGACTGCTAACTAGTCTTTGTTAGATATGGGTTGTAGTGTTATGGAAATCATCATTATAATTTAACTACAAGAACTTTCTCAATTAACTATTCATTCATGTTATGTGTGCCATATCTTCCCCCTTTTCGGTGAGTTGAAGTGTTCAAATTGTTAAATCCCTTTAATTTTTTTATGTGGATTAGGTAGGTTGGTTTAGAGGGTTAATTGGGTTAGGTGGGATAGGGTTGTGGATTAGGTGGGATATGTTTGTGGATTAAGTGGGGTAGGTATGTCTATTAAGTAGGCCAGTGGCTGATTATGTAGGTTGTGGGTCAAAAGGGTACATTGTGTAAGTTAGGAGTAGGTTAGGTAGGTTAAGTCATTTTTAATAAGAAAAACAATAAACTAGTAGGACACCATTAGGTGTGATGAATTCCCTAAAATGGAAGTGAAATACATGATCGAGTGTGCAGTTACTCGTCCCATGTGTTGTGAATTATTAGCGTTGGGGACTGTTAACTAGTCTTTGTTAGATATGGGTTGTATTTTATGGATCTCATCATTACAATTTAGCTACAAGAACTTGCTCAATTAACTATTCATTCATGTTATGTGTGCTATATCTTCCTCCTTTTCGACGAGTTGAAATGTTCAAATTATTAAAGCCCTATAATTTTTTTATGTGGATTAGGTAGGTTGGTTCAGAGGTTTAAGTTGGTTAGGTGGGATAGGTTTGTGGATTAGGTGGGGTAGGTATGTCTATTAAGTAGGTCAGTGGCCGGTTATGTAGGTTTTGGGTCAAAGGGGTACATTGTGTAGGTTAGGAGTAGGTTAGGTTGGTTGATGGGTTAGGTAGGTTAAGTCATTTTTAATAAGAAAAACAATAAACTAGCAGGACACCATTAGGTGTGATGAACCCCCTAAAATGGAAGTGAAATATATGATAGAATGTGCAGTTACTCATCCCATGTGTTGTGAATTCTTAACGTTGGGGACTGCTAACTAGTCTTTGTTAGATATGGGTTGTAGTGTTATGGATCTCATCATTACAATTTAACTACAAGAATTTGTTCAATTAACTATTCATTCATGTTATGTGTGCCATATCTTCCCCCTTTTTAGTGAGTTGAAATGTTCAAATTGTTAAAGACCTTTAATTTTTTTATGTGGATTAGGTAGGTTGGTTTAGAGGGTTAAGTGGGTTAGGTGGGATAGGTTTGTGGATTAGGTGGGGTAGGTATGTATATTAAGTAGGTCAATGGTTGGTTATGTAGGTTGTGGGTCAAAGGGGTACATTGTGTAGGTTAATTGAGTAGGTTAGGTTGGTTGATGGGTTAGGTAGGTTAAGTCATTTTTAATAAGAAAAACAATAAACTAGCAGGACACCATTAGGTGTGATGAACCCCCTAAAATGGAAGTGAAATATATGATAGAATGTGCAATTACTCGTCCCATGTGTTGTGAATTATTAACGTTGGGGACTACTAACTAGTCTTTGTTAGATATGGGTTGTAGTGTTATGGATCTCATCATTACAATTTAACTACAAGAACTTGCTCAATTAACTATTCATTCATGTTATGTGTGCCATATCTTCCCCCTTTTCGGTGAGTTGAAATGTTCAAATTGTTAAAGACCTTTAATTTGTTTATGTGGATTAGGTAGGTTGTTTTAGAGGGTTAAGTGGGTTAGGTGGGACAGGTTTGTGGATTAGGTGGGATAGGTTTGTGGATTAGGTATGTATATTAAGTAGGTCAGTGGCTGGTTATGTAGGTTGTGGGTCAAAGGGGTACATTGTGTAAGTTATTGGGGTAAGTACCTTATGTGAGTTGATGAAGTAGGTTAGGTTGGTTGATGGGTTAGGTAGGTTAAATCATTTTTCATAAGAATAAAAACAAACCAGCAGGACACCATTAAGTGTGGTGAGCCCCCTAAAATCGAAGTGAAATATATGATAGAATGTGCAGTTACTCATCCCATGTGTTGTGAATTATTAACATTGGGGATTGCTAACTAGTCTCTGTTAGATATGGGTTGTAGTGTTATGGGTCTCATCATTATAATTTACCTACAAGAACTTGCTCAATTAAATATTCATTCATGTTATGTGTGTCATATCTTCCCCCTAGAGAAACATTCCTTTCAAAGATAAGAGTATTGAAAGCTATCAAGATCCTACCAATCAAATGATTCTTGGCACATAAGGGCTTGTCAAAGTTCATTTGCTAGCTTATAAGTCAGTTCATAATTTGCATGTGAGATAGCACTATCATTCGATAGTCAAATTGTTACATTTCATTGACATGCATCATGTGTGAGGGATTGAGCCACCACAATGGAAACATACACATAATATTTGTCTTATGAACAAGATATGGTACTATACATTTTGAGGTTTGGCATAGAGATTTTTCTTATAGACTACACTACATTGAACCATATAATCCCTACACTCCTTGCAAACCATGTAACATCATTTAAAGACATATTCACGACCTCTAAGCCCCATTCTTTTAAAATTTGTTCGAGACACATGTCCCCGCATCTAGTACTACAAGGGCATGCAATAACATCAAAAAATAAGAACTCGATAAATTGCACAAGCTTCATTAGTTATGTCATGTCTTTATTTTTTGATTTCATCTAAGTACTTTTTTTCTCCATAAAGAATACTTTTTTGCGCCATGCCAACATGATGATGTCAACAATGTAAAGTGCTAGAATAGGTGAACTAGTGAAATGCTGTGATATGGCATGGATGACATAGACAAGGGGGAATGGAGAAAACAAGTGCCATTTCCAAGATATGGCACGTGGAATTGACAGAAGTAAAGGGACCCTTAGTTTATCAAAATTACTCTAAGTATTAATGCTTCAAAATCTACAAGAATTTAATTGAATCTTATAATGTATTTTCAATCCACCTCTCCTTGGGGATTTCCTTCTTCATGTTTTGGATTGCATAAATCCTTTCCAATACAAAGACCAAATATCCGCTACATAAGTCTTTTGTCTTTTTTCAAGGAATATGTAATGAATCTAAATTCTAAGAAGATTCAAATAGTACCTAAGAACCTTATGTTCTTTCCTTAACCATGGGTGACATAACACTATCATTCAATAGTCAAATTGTTACATTTCATTGTCATGCATCATGGGTACTGAGGGCTTGAGCCACCATAAAGGAAACATACAAAGAATATCTGTCTTATGAACAAGATATGGTACTATCCATTTTGAGGTTTGGCATAGAGATTGTTCATATATACTACACTACATTGCACCATATTATAAGCCCTACAATACTCCTTGCAAACCACGTAATACCATTCAAATTAGACACATTCTTGCGACGAATTAGCTATACTATCGATGAACTTTTTTCGTCGATAGTATAGCTAATTCGTCACAAGATTATTTAGATTCATCTCTCTTGCGACAATATTAAATGATGCTTGGATTCATTTCATATTTGGTTTATCAACTTGAAATTAAAATTTGATACTTTGCAAGCTAGCTGGACCTTGAGTCAAATACGAATATGAAATTTGGAATCATTAACATATCTACTAGAACATATGAAAAATAGGGTTTATGGTTTACATGATGATCATATGATGATGGAAGAAAGTGGGTGTGTGAGTGAAATTTGAGTCCATAAACCCTCCCATATAGTTAAGGCATGCTAATAGTCTATCCATGTCAAATTTCAATGCATACATAAACAGTTTGAAAAAATTTCAACGTTGGCCCCATTCACATGTCACTGTTGCCCACCTCTAGTATTTTTATGGCGTTGATTAAGCAATCAACGAAAAATAAGGATTTTTCATCACAACTATGACACAAATACATTGTATATACATTAATGTAGAACCTGAAATAAAAATGAATAAAGACTGACGAAAATTTTAAAATTGCGTCAACCAAATTGTGTACTTTGAAAGAAAATTAGGGTTTATGGTTTACATGATGAATTGATGATGGAAGAAAGTGGGTGTGTGAGTCAAATTTGAGCCCATAAAACCTCCCATATCATTAAGGCATGAAAATTTCAATGCATACATAAACAGTTTGAAAAAATGTCAATGTTGGCCCCATTCACAAGTCATTGTTGCCCGTGTCTAGTCCTAATACAATTTTTGTTCCTTGTTTTTTTGTTCCTTGTTCCTTGTTCCTCGTTCCTCATTCCTTGTTCCTTGTTCATTTTTCCTCATTCCTTGACCATGGTGTAGTCCCCAAGATCCATTATTTTTGTACAAAAAATACTGATGGCATAAAATGTCCCACACAAAGATCAAATATCCACTACATAAGTCTTTTGTCTTTTTTCAAGGACTATGCAACGAATCTCAATTATAAGAAGATTCAAATAGGACCTAAGAACATTATGTTCTTTCCTTAACAATGGGTGACATAACACTATCATTCAATAGTCAAATTGTTACATTTTATTGTCATGCATCATGCGTACTAAGGGCTTGAGCCACCATAAAGGAAACATACAAATAATATTTGTCTTCTAAACAAGATATGGTACTATCCATTTTGAGGTTTGGCATAGAGATTGTTCATATAGACTACACTACATTACACCATGTTATAATCCCTACAGTACTCCTTGCAAACCATGTAACACCATTCAAATTAGACACATTCTTGCGACAAATTAGCTATACTATCGACGAACTTTTTTCGTCGATAGTATAGCTAATTCGTCACAATATTATTTACATTATATCTCTTGCGATGATATCAATTGATGCTTGGATTAATTTCATATTTGGTTTATCAACTTGAAATTAAAATTTGATACTTTGCAAGCTAGCTGGACCTTGAGTCAAATACAAATATGAAATTTGGAACCATTAACATATCTACTAGAAAATATGAAAAATAGGGTTTATGGTTTACATGATGATCATATGATGATGGAAGAAAGTGGGTGTGTGAGTGAAATTTGAGTCCAGAAACCCTCCCATATCTTTAATGCATGTGAATAGTCTATCCATGTCAAATTTCAATGCATACAGAAACAATTTGAAAAAATTTCAACGTTGGCCCCATTCACATGTCATTGTTGCCCGCCTCTAGTATTTTTATGGTGTTGATTAAGCAATCAATGAAAAAGAGGGATTTTTCATCACAAATATGATGCATATACATTGTATATACATTAATGTAGAACCTAAAAGAAAAAATGAATAAAGACTGACGAAAACTTAAAACTTGCGTCAACCAAATTGTGTACTTTGAAAGAAAATTAGGGTTTATGGTTTACATGATGAATTGATGATGGAAGAAAGTAGGTGTGTGAGTCAAATTTGAGCCTAGAAACCCTCCCATATTTTTAATGCATGTGAATAGTCTATCCATGAAAAATTTCAGTGCATACATAAAAAGTTTGAAAAAATTTCAATGTTGGTTCCATTCACAGGTCACTGTTGCCCGTGTCTAGTCCTAGTACAATTTATGTTCTTTGTTCCTTGTTCTATGTTCCTCATTCCTTGACCATGGTGTAGTCCCCGAGATCCATTATTTTTGTACAAAAAATACTAATGGCATAAAATGTCTCACACAAAGACCAAATATCTGCTACATAAGTCTTTTGTCTTTTTTCAAGGACTATGTAACGAATCTCAATTATAAGAAGATTCAAATAGGACCTACAAACCTTATTCTATTTACTTAACCATGGGTGACATAAAAATATCATTCAATAGTCAAATTGTTACATTTCATTGTGAAGCATCATGTGTATTGAGGGCTTGAGACACCACAAAGGAAACATACAAAGAATATTTGTCTTATGAACAAGATATGGCACTATCCATTTTGAGGTTTGGCATAGGGATTGTTCATATAGACTACAATAAATTGCACCATATTATAAGCCCTACAATACTCCTTGAAAACCATGTAACAACATTCAAATTAGACACATTCTTGCGATGAATTAGCTATACTATCGACAAACTTTTCATCGATATTATAGCTAATTCGTCACAAGATTATTTACATTAGTCTCTCTTGCAATGATATCAAATGATGCTTGGATTCATTTCATATTTGGTTTATCAAATTGAAATTAAAATTTGATACTTTGCAATCTAGATGGACCTTGAGTCAAATACGAATATGAAATTTGGAATCATTAACATATCTACTAGAAATTATGTACTTTGAAAGAAAATCAGGGTTTATGGTTTACATGATGATCATATGATGATGGAAGAAAGTGGGTGTGTGAGTCAAATTTGAGTCCAGAAACACTCCTATATTGTTAAGTCATGTGAATAGTCTATCCATGTCAAATTTCAATGCATACATAAATAGTTTGAAAAAATTTCAACGTTGGCCCCATTCACATGTCACTGTTGCCCGCCTCTAGTATTTTTATGGTGTTGATAAAAAAATCAATGAAAAAGAGGGATTTTTCATCACAAATATGACTCATATACATTGTATATACATTAACGTAGAACCTGAAAGAAAAATGAATAAAGACTGACGAAAACTTAAAACTTGTGTCAACCAAATTGTGTACTTTGAAAAAAAATTAGGGTTTATGGTTTATATTATGAATTGATGATGGAAGAAAGTGGGTGTGTGAGTCAAATTTGAGCCTATAAACCCTCCCATATCGTTAAGGCATGAAAATATTCTATCCATGACAAATTTCAGTGCATACATAAACAGTTTGAAAAAATTTCAACGTTGGCCCCATTCACAGGCCACTGTTGCCCATGTCTAGTCCTAGTACAATTTCTATTCCTTTTTCCTTATTCCTCGTTCCTTGTTCCTTGTTAATTTTTACTCATTATTTGACCATGGTGTAGTCCCTAAGATCTATTATTTTTTTACAAAAAATACTAATGGCATAAAATGTCCCACACAAAGACCAAATATCCGCTACATAAGTCTTTTGTCTTTTTTCAAGGACTATGTAACAAATCTCAATTCTATGAAGATTCAAATAGGACCTAATAACATTATGTTTTTTACTTAACCATGGGTGACATAAAACTATCATTCAATATTCAAATTGTTACATTTCATTGTCATGCATCATGCTTACTGAGGGCTTGAGCCACCACAAAGGAAACATACAAAGAATATTTGTCTTATGAACAAGATATGGTACTATCCATTTTGAGGTTTGGCATAGAGATTGTTCATATAGACTACACTAAATTGAACCATATTACAATCCCTACAGTATTCTTGAAAACCACGTAACACCATTCAAATTAGACACATTCTTACGATGAATTAGCTATACTATCGACAATTTTTTTTCGTCGATAATATAGCTAATTCGTTGTAAGTTTTTTACATTTGTCTCTCTTGTGACGATATCAAATGATGCTTGGATTCATTTCGTATTTGGTTTATCAAATTGAAATTAAAAATTGATACTTTGCAAGCTAGTTGGACCTTGAGTCAAATACGAATATGAAATTTGGAATCATTAACATATCTACTAGAAATTGTGTACTTTGAAAGAAAATCAAGGTTTATGGTTTACATGATGATCATATGATGATGGAAGAAAGTGGGTGTGTGAGTGAAATTTGAGTCCATAAACCCTCCCATATCATTAAGGCATGAGAATAGTCTATCCATGTCAAAATTCAATGCATACAGAAACAGTTTGAAAAAATTTCAATGTTGGCCCCATTCACATGTCATTGTTGCCTACCTCTAGTATTTTTATGGTGTTGATTAAGAAATCAATGAAAAATAGTGTTTTTTCATCAAAAATATGACACAGATACATTGTATATACATTAACGTAGAAACTAAAAGAAAAATGAAGAAAGACTGACGAAAACTTAAAACTTGCGTCAACCAAATTGTGTACTTTGAAAGAAAATTAGGGTTTATGGTTTACATGATGAATTGATGATGGAATAAAGTGGGTGTGTGAGTCAAATTTGAGCCTAGAAACCCTCCCATATTGTTAAGGCATGTGAATAGTCTATCCATGACAAATTTCAGTGCATACATAAACAATTTGAAAAAATTTCAATGTTGGCCCCATTCATAGGTCACTGTTGCTCGTGTCTGGTCCTAGTACAATTTCCATTCCTTGTTCCTTGTTCCTTTTTCCTTTTTTATTGTTTCTCATTCCTTGACCATGGTGTAGTCCCTAAGATCCATTAGTTTTGTAAAAAAAATACTAATGGCATAAAATGTCCCACACAAAGACCAAATCTCTGCTACATAAGTCTTTTGTATTTTTTCAAGGACTATGTAATGAATCTCAATTATAAGAAGATTCAAATGGGACCTAAGAACCTTATGTTATTTCCTTAACCATGGGTGACATAACACTATCATTCAATAGTCAAATTGCTAAATTTCATTGTCATGCATCATGCGTACTGAGGTCTTGAGACACCACAAAGGAAACATACAAAGAATATTTGTCTTATGAACAAGATATGGTACTATCCATTTTGAGGTTTGGCATAGAGATTGTTCATATAGAATACACTACATTGAACCATATTATAATCCCTAGAATACTCCTTGCAAACCATGTAACACCATTCAAATTAGACACATTCTTGCGACAAATTAGCTATACCATCGACAAACTTTTTTTGTCAATAGTATAGCTAATTCATCGCAAGATTATTTACATTCGTCTCTCTTGTGACGATATCAAATGATGCTTGTATTCATTTCATATTTGGTTTATCAACTTGAAATTAAAATTTGATACTTTGCAAGCTAGTTGGACCTTGAGTCAAATACGAATATGAAATTTGGAATCATTAACATATCTACTAGAAATTGTGTACTTTGAAAGAAAATTAGGGTTTATGGTTTACATGATGAATTGATGATGGGAGAAAGTAGGTGTGTGAGTCAAATTTGAGTCCAGAAACCTTCCCATATCATTAAGGCATGCGAATAGTCTATCCATGACAAATTTCAATGCACACATAAATTGTTTGAAAAAATTTCAATGTTGGCCCCATTCATAGGTCACTGTTGCTGATGTTTAGTCCTTGTACAATTTCCGTTCCTTGTTCCTTGTAAAATTAATTCAACATTACACATGTCCCAACATCTAGTACTATAAGGGAGTATTTTTATGGTGTTGATTAAGAAAACAACAAAAAAGAGGGATTTTTCATTTGTACAACTATGACACAGATACATTGTATATACATTAATGTAGAACCTGAAAGAAAATGAAGAAAGATTGATCCAAACTTAAAACTTGTGTCAACCAAATTATGTACTTTGAAATAAAATTAGGGTTTCAAAAAAATTTCTATATAAATGACAAACACGTTCATCGAAACTTCGTTGATGCAATACTGTGACAACAATATTGATGAAATATTATACGATCATGATGGTATAAAAATGAAAGAACTTCTCTTGGTTTCAAGAATAATTTATCCTCTATTGAACAAGGCCAACCACGTGAAGGTGGAAGCTCATATGGCCCCTCCCCTCCCCCTCACATCACTCTCAATTGATCCCCAAAACCCAATCTATAAAATAGAAAATAATCAAAACTACAATTCATGCATAGAAATTACAAAAGCAAAAATTAATGAAGGTACATGAAATTATGTGTTTCTAAATGATATTTTAGTCTACCATGTACTTTAGTATATTGACAACTATTTTCAGGTTTCACATAATAATTAAACAACATGTAACATAGGATATAAAAACGTCGCATAAAACTTAAAAACATGTAATTAACCCATGACATTATAAGTAAATTATTTTAAGAGAATAATTCATACAAATCAAAATATTATATAGTAACATACCTAATCCAACCTCAACATCTGTGTAATCATCCTTATTCTGTATCTTGATCTTCTTCATTGAACTCGACATCTGTATCATCATCCGGTTCAGAAACAATGTTGAAAGGATTGATGATATCATCATCGTCATCAATGTCATTTTTTAGCACATTTTCATTGACATCATCATCAAGAATTGAAATATTGTCTCCTATGCCTAGATCATGATCTTCTTCGTCTTCTTCATCTGTCGACCTTGCATGATTTTCCGGTTCTGTCTGATCTGTCGAATCATCTTCTTGATCTTCAATATCATCTTCTTCCTGTATATGAGTATACTTAATTGGCCTTCCTCTTGGATCATATCTAACAAAAAATGACCAATCCCTTTC
>JASDQU011442911.1:0-19214 GCA_032191745.1 Picea mariana | reverse complement strand
GCTGCCACCATTCTAGCGAGTCTTTCACTCTGTATTTTTACAGTCTCTGTACATTTCTTTGATTAATAGAAATCGTGTATTACTGTATATCTGTGTTTATGGTTGCATCTCTGATACATTTATGTTATATTTTTGAATATTCACGATATCTCTGTGCATTTCCTTATTATATCTTCGCTCTCATTTCGTGCCGAAAATAATCTGGATCAGGGAATATGATGAAGTACCTTTTGAGGCACCCTTTTTGTTACTTGATGAGTTCGATATCTACTAATAAGACATTGAAGACATTCTGTTTTTGAAGCATGTTGTCCATAATATATAATATGGTCATTAGGACATGCATTTATAGTTTGATAATCCATTCCAATGTCTTTCATAATGGCATGCAAACCTCGATATGTGCGAGGTAAAACATTTGACGAAGGTAACAAAATTCACCTAACAATCTACAACATAACAACTAACTAGTTAATGTAAAGAATATTAATCATAAAAATTGCATTCTTATTTTACACATTAATTAACACTAAAAACAAATAGAAAAAAATCAACATTTATGTATAATATGAGATGAAACATATTACATAACTTAAGATATGTGTCATACAAGTGTTCGACAAATTATTGATAACCTTTAAGTTCTCTAGCAGCAATGTAGCAGAGAGAAGATTTTCTCTTGATCCTTCATAAAGTCGTTAATTTGCCTTTTCTAATAGAGTTTCATCATAAATACCAGCATTGTCCCCATCCTCATCCGGATGCGAAAACAAATCTTGGATCATTTGATTTGTCCCATCATCTTCTTCCATGAGATCCTCATTTGCTTGGTCATGATGTTCCTCATCTTGTACAACATCATTTCTACTAATACTTGGTGGAATATTTTGTGGAAAGTTAGAGGGAAACTCTAACTTTATAATTACAAACAATCATGCAAAATTAGTGTATACTATAACAAACATTCAATATATATATATACATATATATAGTTTTATATAAAATTGACAAAATAAAAACAAATAATGAATCTATAGCTAATTACCATGGGATGATATTCATTTGATCCACCATCCATGTGCCCATATTTCCTACAATGTTTTGTAGTTGTTGCTCTTAAAATTATTATGGGACGTATGAGGCAATATTTTTTGCAAGGGAAATAACATCTACCATCACCCTTTTCACCCGCTTTACTTTTTTCCCCACCTCTAACTATATTCTATGACATTCTTCCACACAACTTCCGCACAAAAACACCCTTTCAGAACTATCGTTGTTATATCAAGATTGTCACAACATCTTTAAATCGTCAAATATTTATAGGTCAATTTAGGTCACCGTTGTTGCAATTGCGACGACCGTGACCTAAATATTTCTTTTTTTTTTAACCTATTTATTTTTTATATTTAGGTCACTTTGTCAAAGACTGGAATGGTTATAACGGTCATATTGTCTCTCTTGCGACGACCATTGACTATATCAATTTAGACTTTATCAAAATGTATAACGGTCAATATGGATAGAATAAAAAAGTGTAATGGTCAATAGTGAGTATCGCTCTTGCGACAATTTTAATAGTGAGTATCGCTCTTGCGACAATAGTGAGTATCACTCTTGAATTTTAATGAAAGAGTACTTTCTTCACAAGTAGTCATCTACTTTTTTTTAATATGTAGTAGTGTGCAGATCTAGAAACCTAAAAGGGATTTGTTTTTAGTTTAGAGACAGTTGTCAAAAAAACCAATACCATAAAGAGGTTCTCCCTAGCCTAGCACACTTTTCCAGTGTATTAGTTTTCCAATTTGTAGCTGCTGCAGTTAGGGTTTCACCCAAACCCTAAGGTTGACGTTTTTCCAATTTCTGTGGAATTTTTAAAAAGCAAGAACACCAAGAAACTTGCCTTAGTAGAGAGCACCTACTAGTAAGTTCAATCTTTCAATTTTGGTCATTCTTTTGTGTGGTCCCAGGCAGGATGAATACCGGAAAAAAATCGATGAGAAGCTAGATGGAGTTGATAACTTCAAGGCCTGGAGGTACAAAGTAACCCTCCTTATTGAAGAACATGAACTGGATAAGTTCATTATATAAGAATTTCAAGAACCGCAAGGATATGAAGCTAAGGAAAAATATAACAAGGACATGGTGAGAGAAAAATGGATTGTTGCAGACTCCATTAAGGACCACCTTATCCATCATGTATCATCATTATCTTCTCCAAAGAATATGACATATACCGTAACGTGTTGGTTTGAAGGAAGCAACATAAACTGAATAATGAATCTGAGATCTCAGTTGAAGAATATGAAAATTCAAAACTCAGAATCCATTCACTCCTACTTCTCAAGAGTGAATCAAATCAAGGAGCAGATAAAAGCCATTGGTGACATAGTAGAAGGAGAAGAGAAGGTGATGACTACCTTGAATGGCCTCCCAAGTTCATGGGATGCATTCACCCAAGGAACTTTCTCAAGGAAGAAACTTCCCAAGTTCAATAAGCTTCAGGAAGATTATAACCAGGAAGAAACTAGGATAGTTGCAAGAAAATAAAATATGGTAGATGAAGATCAAGCCCTAGCTTCCCACACTAGGAAAGAAAAGAACAAGAAGGATCATTCTTTACCTAACAATTTTAAGATGGGTCAAAGAGACAACTCAAAGATCAGATGTTACTATTGTCAGGAATTGGGACGCTTTGTTAGGGATTCCCCCCTCATTATGGAAATTAAGAATAAGAAAGGAAGTAAGAGGCATCAAGCTCACACATATGAAGATGATGTGATCCGGATTTAGGAGTGAAACGAACTGATTATAGACTGAATACCATAAACACATAGATAGGAAGAAAAACACAAATATTCAATGAACAATATCTTCTATTAAATAATGAAATCAGCTGAAACTGTAAAAATGCAGAACTAAAACTTACTTGAATGTTGGTAGCTATCTCTGAGAAGAGATCTGGTTGCTACGCGCATCCGTCTGAGTAGAATCAATTACAATGAGGCTCCATAGGCCCTTTTCATGTTACTCATGAATGCCAAAATCCTAGACATCCAAAAACCTAACTCTATAAGGTGAAACACCAAAAGTCATGTGGTCCCTATGGGTAAGTTGGTGTAATTTGGTACCTCAACTTCCTAGGGTCATAACTTTTGCATACGACCTCTATTTTAGGAGTGTGATAGTCTGTTGGAAAGGTGTTTCAAAGAAATACACATTCCTCCATTAGAATCTGACTCCGTCTACAATCTGACTATGGCGAGCCAAAAAACAATGTTTAGGGCCTCAAAACAACCCTGAAAGTACAACAAGATGTGCTGACATGAAAACATACGAAATAGGCCAGTTGGATTAGGTGAGAGGCCACCCGTATCCACATGGAGAATGTGTGAGGCTTCAGACAACCCCAAAAGTGTAGAATTCACAATTATAAAGCAGCACAAAATGACGTGTTGAACAAAAATGGACATAAGGAGCTAGTTGGAATAGGTGGGTGGCCACCAATATCCATGTGGATCAATCCTCCCCCCTTAGGAAGCAATGGTCTCCATTGCACTGAGCTCCCCCATCAAGTGAGGAAAATTCTGTTGGATTTGACCCCAGGTGAGCCACTTGCCTTGGTGTAGGAGTTTCCCTTCCTTGACAACCCGATAAAGTTGGTTATGTTGCTGACAAGTGCCCTTGACCTATGTGTCCACTATTTGATCGATGGATGCTTGTTCCATGTAGTCAAAGTTGAGCTCTGTTGGTGTCAGTTGTTTGGTAATCTTAGAGGTGACTAATAATGGTGGAAAATATGGACGAAGGAGGCCCACATTGAATACTAGATGCAAACCAAAGAAGGGTGGAGTGTTGAGCTCAAATCATTGTTAACCACAATCTTGGTGATAGTGTAAGGCCCATAGCGAAGTGGGAAAAGATTCTGATGGGGCCCGGTGAGACAATCCTTCTACAAATGTAACCAAACTTTGTCGCTAACCTGAAACTAGCGTGGTACCTTGTGTTTATCATGGCGTTTCTTGTACTTAGCATTGGATTTATGCAAAATCTCCTGGACCTGTTGGCAGATGTGTTGAATCCACTCAATGAATCTGGTGGATTTGTCGATCACAGACTGATTAGGGGAAGATTTTGTCTATGCAGTGGCAAGAGGAAGTGCAACATCAATGGGTCCCAAGGGTTGGAATCCCAGACCCACCTGAAATGGGATATGGCCGGTGGAACTATGGAGATCCCTATTGTAACTGTGTTGGAAATATGGGAGACTCTCGTCCCATGTACATGGATGATTAGAATTGTACATGCACAGGATGTGCACAATCATATGATTGATGACCTCTGTTTGGCCATCGGTTTGGGGTCAGAAAGGAGTGGATTTTGTGAGCTTGGTTTCCAACAAAGACCAGAGACTCGACCAAAAGGTGTTGAGGAACTTGTTGTCTCGGTCAGAGATGATGGTATGTGGTATCCCAAAGTGAAACAAAACTCATTCGAAGAAGAGCTTGGTAGTATCAGTTGTTGTGACAGTATTCTTACAGGCTGTGAGGATGGCCATCTTTGAAAACCAATCAACGACTACAAACAAACAATCATTTTTGTGCTTGGTGGACAAAAAACCAGACATGTCATCGATGGAGATGGACTCCCACGGATTCTCATGAATAGGTAGAGGGGTGTATAAGCCTTGCTTCTTGATGGTCGGCTTGGCAATGGCGCAGGAGGTGCAAGATATGATATACTTGATGACATCTAGTTGAATTTTTGGCCAATAAAAATGTTTCTGAAGGACGACCATAGTTTTCTCTACGCCAAAATGTTCTACTACCCGACTATAGTGGGCTTCCCAAATCATCTTTGCACACTTGCTTGTAGGAAAACATAGATGGCCCAGGTGGCATAAGAGTCTGTCTTGTGAAAATCAGTGATAGTGGCACATGTACCCAAGAGATGATATGTGGTGGCGAAGTCCAGATCTTTATGGTAAAGTTGGGGCCACTTCGATGTTTCATGTCCACAGAAATGGAGCACAATGGTAAGTGCAGCCACATGAGGCCAATTGAGGCAGTCAACGACATGATTGGAGATACCCGTCTTATAATTGATGTTGAGATGGAACTGTTGCAGGTAGGTGGACCACTTCTGATGGTAATCGTTCTGCGATTTCCCCTATGTCTGTATGAATTGCAGAGGCTTGTGATCAGTGTGTATGATCATCTCTATCCACAGAATGCAATGTTTCCATTGACAATAGGCTTGGACAATGGAATACATTTCCTTATCATAGGTGGGGTATTTAT
Source organism: Picea mariana (assembly GCA_032191745.1). NCBI lineage: Eukaryota > Viridiplantae > Streptophyta > Pinopsida > Pinales > Pinaceae > Picea > Picea mariana. The sequence goes on along the minus strand of JASDQU011442911.1, from coordinate 13,914 downwards.
GGACAGTATCAGAGAGTATCTCTCTATGGTATGCCACTAGATGCCCGTGTTGAGTGAGAAATGTGCCCACAACATAGTCAGATGCATTAGTCTCAATCTTGAATGGTTGTTGCAGATCGGGCAAGAAGAGTACTGGAGTTGAGCACAAACGATGTTTCTGATCTTCAAATTCTCATTGTTTCTCCTTCCCCCACACGAACTTGTCCCTATCATCACCCTTGGTCACCTGGATGAGGGCATAGGCAATATGGGAGAATCCCAACATGAGCCATCGTTAAAAATTGGCGAGTCCTAAGAAGCTCCCAAGCTCGGTCAGTGTGGTCGGGGCTGGCCAGTCACGGATGACATGGATCTTAGCTGGATCAACTTGTACCCCGTGCTCATCAACAATGTAGCCTAGGTATTGGACCCTATTCATGCCAAAAGAGCATTTTTCCAAGTTGGCATAAATCTTGTGTTGTCGTAGAGTGCTCAAAACCTGTTGAATATGTAGCATGTGCTCCTCCCACGTTCTGTTGAAGATGAGGATTTCATCCAAATATACTACCACAAAGGAGTTGGTGAAGGGTCTCAATACATCATCCACCAACCTCATGAAAGTGGTTGGTGCATTTGATAAGACAAAGGGCATGACTAGCCATTCGTAGAGACCTTCCTTAGACTTGAAGGTTGTCTTCCAGACATCCATTGGTTCGATGGGAACTTGGTGGTAGCCAGATTTCAGGTCAATCTTGCTGAAGAACTTTTCCCCCTTGAGTTGGTCAAGAAGGTCATCAATCCTGGGAATGGGAAAATGGTTCCTGACTGTGATTTTACTTAAGGTTCTATAATCAATGCAGAGTCACCAAGTCCCATCCTTCTTCTGCATTGGTACAATCAGGATTCCGCAAGGGGAGGAGCTGGGTCTGATGTGCCCCTTTTGAAGAAGCTCTTGGATCTAACTCCCAATTTCGTCATTCTCCATCAACGAGTGTCGATGGACTGGTCCATTAGGTAGAGGTGCACCAAGGTTTAGATCAATTGGATGCTTGACTTGGCAGTGTGTCGGTACCCTTTTTGGTGAGACGAAGATGTCTCTGTATTCTTCCACGATCCCATCCACTTGCTTCTTCTACAAAGAGAGGTGTTGTGTAGAGTCCATATATGTGGCTGTGAACTTCTGCTTACTGTGAGCATGGATCCCAAAGAAGATGAACTTCCCATTCTGTGAAATGACCTTAATGCGTTTCTTATCAGAGATTAAAGAAATAACAGTAGGCGGTGCCACCTCTGGGATCCTATACAATTGTCTACCCAAAGTAGTAATAACACTGCGGGGTCTAGACTCATACAAAACATGATGCTTCCACAAATATGGTTGTTCTAAAAGAAAATCACAAAATTCAAGGGGAGAAATATCACATAGTACCTTATCTTTGAAAGTATTGATGTCGTAGGATAGATGACATTGTTGGCTGACACAGATATTTCTTCCTTGACGAAGCCAACCGATGGTGTAGGATTGCGGGTGTTGTGGTATTTTCAGGTTCATCCGCTTGATGACCTCTACTGAAATTAGGTTCTTCTGACTACGAGTGTCAACAATGAAGTGAATCAGATCCCCCTTGACCCACATCTGTGAGTGAAAGAGGTGTTCCCCTTCCTTTGGTTCTTCTGGTTCGCTTGGTCGGAATTTGGTAGTAGTGACCATGGCACTGGGTTCAACATCAATAATCTGCTTCCCTCCTTTAGGATTTGACTCAGAATAAAAATCGGCCTCTGACTCAGAAGCCTTCAGCTCGGCCATGAGGGCCATGAGGGAATACTTGGAGCGACATTTGTCAGTGTTGTGCCAAGGAATTTTATGGTACTCACACTATTTTCCCATGTCCTTCTTCGTCTTCTCTTTGCCTTTATTATGTTTCATCTTGGATGGATTTTCCTGAGGGTGGCCATTGGGAATTGGTCCCCTACTGTGTGGGTTGTGGTTTCCTTTTCCTTGCTTCATTCGTGAGGGGTTTGTAGATCCAAACTCTCGTCGTTTCTGCTCGATCTTGACAACATATCTATAAGTTGTGCCTAATGAGACGACTTCCAGGAACTCCATTTCTGTTTGAATGTATCTATGCAAATAGCTGCAGTATTCGAGCACCAGAGAATGCTCAAAATATTTGATACAAAATTTGGTACGGAGGGTATGGAAAATATTGGTGAAGTTTGGTACTGTCTGGTCCCTTTCTTGACGTAGGGTGGTCCATTTGGTGTACTAGTCCTCGTAGCTTCCAACAATATAGTATTGTTGTTTAATGGCATCCCGAAAGGAATCCCAATTAGGGGCCACCATAAAAATTTCAAATTCCTCCATGACCCTTTGCTCAGAGTAGGTATCCCACCAGTATTTAACATGGGGAATGACCTTGAAGAGTGAAAAAGTAATCTTTTCCCGATTGGAAAAATTGTGGACCGAAAAATATCCTTCGAGCAGATTTGACCATTTATCTACAACATCTGCATCTATCAGTCCTTCAGATAATGGCATATCAAAATTTACTTGTACCTTGAAGGGGGTTGCATGGTCGCATGATGAAGATTCTTCTCCTGTGGGAAACCATCGAAGGATCTATGTGAAGTTGTCCATCATTTCGTTCCTTTGTTGTGTGAGGGCTTCCTCGAGAAAATTTTTAATAGGATCTCCTACTCCATCATCTTTCTTTTCGTCTCCCATGAGTTGTTGTTGGGCTCAACACAACTGATCTGGTAATGGCTCGATTGGTTCGAGTCCCAACTTCTTGTACCCAGACCTTGTCGAGGACATGCACAAAGAAAAATAAATGAAGAGCAGACCGCTTTGATACCACTGATCTGGATTTAGGAGCAGAACGAACTGATTACAGAATGAATACCATAAACATAGAGATAGGAAGAATAACACAAATATTCAGTGAACAATATTGTTTATTAAATAATGAAATAGGTTGAAACTGTAAAAATGTAGAACTCAAACTTGCTCAAATGGTGGTAGCTATCTCTAAGAAAATATGTGGATGTTGCGCGCATCCTTCTGAGTAGAATCGATTAGAATGAGGCTCTATAGGTCATTTTCATATTACTCATGAATTCCAAAATACTAGACATCCAAAAATCTAACCCTAGAAGGTGAAATGCCAAAAGTCAAGTGGACCCTATGGGTAAGTTGGTGTAATTTGGCACCTCAACTTCCTAGAGTCATAAATTTTGCATACGAACTATGTTTTAGGTGTGTGATAGCCGATTGGAAAGGTCTTTCAGAGAACTACACATTTAGTCATCGGAATTTGACTTTGTTTATATTATGACTGTGGTGAGCTGAAAAAACAATGTTTAGGCCATCACAACAACCCCAAAAGTACAACAAGATGTGCTAACATGAAAACATACAAAATAGGCTAGTTGGATTAGGCAAGAGGCCACCCGTATCCACCTGGAGAATGTGTGAGGCTTCAGACAACCCTAGAAGTGTAGAACTCACAATTATAAAGTAGTAGAGAAAGACGTGTTGAACAAAAATGGGTGTGAGGAGCCAGTTGGAATAGGTGGGTGATCACTAATATCCATCTGGATCATGATGAGACCCCGAAGAAGGTTGAAAATCAATATGAATTAAGTTGTGATGGTTATATTCTTATCTCAATCCTCGTAGGCACTGTTACTCATGGAAGCGACACTTGGTTGATAAACAATGGTTCTTCCAAGCACATGATAAGCTATGAAGACTCCTTATCTAACCTTATTCATAAAGATTCATTGCACAAGGTGAAATTGGGTGATGACTATCAGTATCCAATCAAAGGTGTTGGAGAAGCTTCCTACAAGTTAAACTCAAGCAAGCCAATGAAGATGAAGGAAGTTCTCTATGTTCCATGTTTAAAGAAGAATCTTCTCTCAATTTTAGCATTGGACAAGAAAGGATTTAGAGTAGCATATATTGATGGTCAAGCTCTTATGTGGCCTAAAGGGAAGACCCTTGATGATGCAGTAGTGATTAAAGTTTAAGAAGGAGTTCTCTAAAAATTAAAAGGACATTTAGACTCCACAATGGTTCATGATATTGTGAATCCTAGTGAACTATGGCATATGAGATTTTATCACCTACACTACAAAGCTCTTTTTGTTGTAAGTAAAATGATGACATGTCATCCATAAATCCAAGTAGAACAAGATGGAGTGTGCAAACGATATGCATAAGGAAAGAATGTGAAGCACTCCTTTTCCAATAGTGATAGTAGAGCCAAAGGAGTTTTGGACATCGTGCATTCAGACATGTGTGGAACGATGTCGACAAATTCACTAAGTTGGTATGTATATTATGTATCTTTCATTGATGATTACTGAAGCAAAACTTGGATTTATTTGTTAAAAGAAAAGAATGAAGTTTTTGAAAAATTCAAAGAGTTCAAGGCTTTGGTAGAAAAATTGACACAAGGGAAGATAAATACCTTGTGATCAGACAATGGAGGTGAATCCACCTCATAAGAATTTAAGAAGTATTGCAAGGAAGTTGGGATTAAGAGGGAGCTTTCCACTCCCTATAACCCTCAACAAAATGGAATAGATGAAAGGAAGAACCAAATGATCATGGAAGTAGTAAAGGCCATGATTCATGATCAACATCTTCTTATGTGTATGTGGGAAGAAGCAATGAAGATGACAATGTATGTGCAAAATAAAAGTCCCCACAAGGTGCTTGAAAACAAGACACCAGAGGAGATATTTTCAGGAGAGAAGCCAGAAGTCAACCTTTTCATAATATTTGGCTACCCTGTATTTGTTCATGTCCCCAAGGAAAAGAGGAAAAAGTTGGAACCTTCCATATAGAAGGGCATATTTGTTGGTTACAATGAAATATCGAAGGCTTACAAGATATACATTCTCGGTCACTGGAAAGTGGAGATCAACCAAGATGTAACCTTCGATGAGAATGCAACTTTTAGTAAATCCAAACAGATCCATGCAAAAGAGGCACATGAAGAAGAGAATGAAGTTCCTAAAGTTCCAGAGGTAGTTGAACCAAAGGAAGTCATTCCAAAGGATCGTGACATAGCAGAACCTCAAAAACCAGCTGAGATACCTTCTCACAAGAGAAGACCATATTGGGAACAATATCTTATTAGATATGTAGAAATAATTGGTGCCCCAGACAAATATTTCAGGGAAAGTAAGAAGCTGAAATCGTATTCCAACTACATGGCATGCTTGTGTGACATAATGGATGAAAAACCTTCCAATTATATAGAGACTGCAGAAAATCAAGTATGGAAAGATGCCATGGCAGATGAATACCAATCCACTATGCAAAATGATGTCTAGGATGTGGTTCCTAGACCAAAGGAAAAAATTGTGGTAAGTTTTAAATGGATCTACAAGACGAAACACACAACTGATGGCAGTATTGAAAAATATAAAGCAAGATTTGTGGCCCAAGGTTTATCTTAGAAGGAAGGGATTGACTATGAAGAGAATTTTTATCCTATATATACCTCAATCAAAACTATACTTTCGTTGGACGCTATGACGAAATGGAAGGTGCACCAGATGGATGTAAATACAACCTTCTTGAATGGTGAAACAAAAGAGGAAGTTTATGTGGAGAAACCACTTGGATTCGAGACACATAACATGGAGACTCCTGTGTGCATTTTAAAGAAGGCTTTATATGGATTGAAGCAGGCACCCAGAGCATGGTATGGTAGGATTGAAATTTTTCTGATGAGCTTGAGTTTTACCAAGAGAAGTGCATATCCTAACCTTTAATTTAAGGTTGAGGATGGTAAATCAGTGATTCTACTATTGTATGTAGATGACCTATTTATAACAAGTGTGGAAAATATCATCACTAAATGTAAGAGAAAATTGGCTGCAGAATTCAAGATGAAGTATTTAGTAATGATGCACTACTTCTTGGGACTAAAAGTTTGGCAGAGATCAGATGGGATTTTCCTAAATCAAACAAAGTATGTTGTGGAAATATTGAATAGGTTCAAGATGTTGGACTGTAAGGTCATGGATACCCTGATGGTATCAAATCTAAAGTTTTTGTAGGACACAACTTCATAGATTGTGGATTCTACCTTATACAGGAAGATAGTGGGCTTGTTGATGTATTTGACGAACACAAGATGAGATATATGTTTTGCTTTGAATACCCTGAGTCAACATTTGGAGCATCCTAGATAGGTTCATTTGGTTGCAATAAAACATATGATGAGGTACCTTAAGGGTACTCTAGATCATGGTCTCTGGTATAGATCTGACCATGATTTTGGATTATATGGATACTCATATTCAAATTGGGTTGGCAATATTCCTGACCGAAAGAGAAATTCCATATATTGTTTTAGTATTGGCTCCCGTATGGTCTCATGGATAAGTTGGAAGCACTCTTGTGTGGAACTCAATACAGCTAAAGCTAAGTATGTGGTAGAATTCGCAGTGAGTAGAGAAGCAATGTGGATTTAGAAGCTGATGTCTGGGTTATTTGGTCTCGAATTGGAGGCGGATTGCATTTGGTGTGACAACCAGAGTTGCATGAAGTTTTCATAGAACTTGATGTTCCATGACATGTAGAAGCATATCAAGATCAGATACTATTATATCAGGGATATGGTACAGAGGGTAGAAGTGAGGCTCTAGTTCGTGACTACTGATGATCAGGTTGCAGATGTGTTCACCAAGTCACAGTCAAGGAAGAAGTTCAAGTACTTCAGGGAGAAGATTGGTGTGGTCCCTCTTTAGAGGGAGTGATAGGTGGAACTCATCCAACATAAAAAAGGGCTGGAACTAAGTCTAGTGGATCTCATCCAACATGAAAAAGGGTTGGCACTGAGACATGAGTGCACATGATCATATACTGATGCATCACAAGGAGTGGATGTCTTGGGGACATGTTGTAGCTATTGAGACCTACCCACAGATCTTGGATGCATGGGGTGAAGTGATTTTTCACTATGGATATCCGAGGATGTATAGATTCACATGTTCAATAGTCATTTTATGTGAGCTCGTGTGGTATCAGACTTGGAGTCTGTTTCTAGAAAGAATACCTTCCTAGTTAAGAGGGAGTGTTAATATTTTTGGTGTAACTATGAAAGATATTCTTGTATATTTGTTTTGGTCAAATATTTAAAAGGTTATGATAATTATATTGTACAAGTTGGCTCAACATAAATGATTATATTATTGGTATTTTACTTATAATTGTAAAAAATGCCATTATGGTTAGTCGGACTGGTTTTATGGGTTAGTTAAGTCAAGATTCATGTCTCTTCAAGAGATGTTGTTATGTAGAAATAGAGGATATGTTCCTCTCATTTGGTCACACACTCACACACTTCTCTTGTGCATCTTGGAGAGCATAAGAAGGTATAGTGCACAAATCTTGGAGACTGGTTCTTTTTGTGTTTTGGTCTTGGTCTTTCTTGGATAGCTATAGCACATCATTGTACTAGTTGAAGGAATCTACATTGAGGATTTTGGTTGCTGGTTTTTCTCCCCCATAAGGGTTTCCCAGGATAATATTTGTGTTCTATAGTATCTGTGATTGTCTATATTTCAGTGATCCTACTACAATTGCTATTGGATTAAGTAATTGTAATTGTGTAACTAGAAAATTTAAAATTCCAACAACATGAATATCTATTTGTGGTAGTTGACAGGTTCAAAAAAATGTGCATTCTCATGCCTTGTAAAAATACCATCAAAGGATAATAAACAACAAACATGTTCTTTAAATAGGTTTGGGTGCACTTTGGGATATTATAGAGCATCATTTTAGACATAGATACTAGATTTCTTAGTACATTTTGGACTACATTGTGGGAGAAGTTGGACAACAAGTTGAATAGATCATCTATAACATTCCATCCATAGATAGATGGGAAAAGGAAAATAGTAAACATGACTTTGGTGCAAATTTTGAAGGGTTACAATCAGAACCATAAGAATACCTAGGATCAAAATATGATCTACATACAACACTCTTATAATAGAGTAGTCCAAACTTCTACTGGTAAGTCACCTTTTGAAACTTGATTTGGATATTTTCCACCATCACTGTAGTGTCCCCAAGGCTGAGCCCCGTTGAAAACCATGTTCTGAAATGAATTGTAATTATGTTTTATAGGCTGGTGAGCCAAGTTTTTATAAGCTGGAGGCTTATGCGTTTGTTAGGCCAGGGAGCCTGAGTGTTGAAGGCTAGGAGCCTGCTGTTGTATATGTAATCACACAAAACAATTAATAAAATATAAACACCACCATGTGCAGACCAACCACGATGAATGAGTGAAGGGGGACTAAGCATCCATAGGGTGGGAAAGAAATTAGGGGCTGGAAGGTGGGAAAAGGGGATAAGTGTTGAGCCTAGGGGGCTTAAGCCTAGGAATAATGTTTTAATATTATCCCCAAAAGACATGTGCATTTTATGTTTTATCCTAAGTTTTTGGCAAGGGGAGAACATGCAAGGGGGATGTGTGCTGGTGGAACACATGCAGTTTCATGGGTGAAAAGTGTCAACCCTGATGCATGTGAATAAAACGACCAGGGTGAGTTGTGAGAAAGGGTTCCTCTCCCATGCTACCCGATGGTCTGAACACGTATAGACCCCTAGATAATACTACCAACCTAACTCCGGTAGAGAACCTGCGTGTGTCCTTGTGATTCAAAAAGTCTGTGTCTGGCTCTGAGAAAATGGGTGTGTATATTCCCTGAACGAGAAGCCTGCGTGGATTTGGGAAAGAGTCTGTGTTTGGTTCTGGAAATTGGTACATCCCTTCTCTGTTCTAAACCAAGAAGTCTAAATCGACCCCTACGTGGACGACTCGTCACGCATCCTTGAGAATCTAGAATGTGAGTCTATTCCGTGTTGCCAAATTGAGAAAACAGAAGTGTCTTGTCCCTACTAAGCCTGGTTATACTGTTGCACCTGTCTGGAGCTGCCCTGGGGTGTTCGTGTCTGGATTCCCGTGGATTGTGGTGAACGTGTAGTGTTTCACCCTATGTGGCTTGTTGTCCAGTTTGTAAAACACTCTCTCTAGGTGAGAGAGGTGGTTGAAGTTGGAAGACCAGGTTGTTGTAACTATGAGAGACTCCCTCCAGGTGAGAGAGTATGCAGAGGAATGAGAGAACTCTTGGAAGGAACCTTGTAGCTGCCATAGAGCCCAGAGACTTCCGGTCTGGCCTATTCCTATAACCTAAGGCAAGGGAGATTAGTAGCCGAAGGACTGTCCAAGTGACAGAGAAGGTGTATACTTCTGGGGTGGAATAGGCATGTGGGGAATGAGGGTCTGTGGGTGGTGAGTGTGGGAGGTTCCTTGGAGAGAATCCCTTCCTTGTGGTTGTGTGTTGTTTTCCCTGTAACCTCAGCCTAGCCTAGATTTCCTTGTCTTGGGGTGGAGCTTAGTCCCAAATCGGGGGTGACCCGCTGCTGAGCTGATGAGTAGTGTGGTATTAGGCTGGGAGGTTCGTGGAAGGCCTGCACTTGGTTGGTGGATTCTACCACTGTTAAAAGATAAGTATCGGATTATGTTTTAATCATGTTTTGCAAGACTATGATGCTTATGTTATCAGGATTTCCGTTGTGTATATGAATTAATATGGAATGCTATGGATTGTTAATTATAGCAGTAAATAATATGTTTTACTCTATGCTTAAATGAGTTTATTTGTTTAAATGCATGTGGATTCTATAATACCTGTATGAGTTATGTATAGAGTGGTGTTATAACCTTCTCTTAATAGCAATTAAACCTTGGTAGCCAGAAAAGGGGCGCTACAGTTTGGTATCAGAGCCAAGGTTTTGACACTAAGACTAGATGGGCCAGTGGAGTGGTCTTTGGACCGAGAATGCGAAGGGAAATTGGGTCTGGAAGGCCAATTTCGGACCCTGGTGTGCTCCAAAGTGTCAAGGAGTTACTTGACAAGTTTTTAAGCTTAGGAGGTATAGTGGCATTATGAAACCGCAGCCAGTGTGGTATAAGTCCACAGGGAGAGAGGACTCCACACCATAAGTGTAGGAGTTTTAGGATCTGTTTGGGAGGGAAGGTGAACCCTCGTGACCGTTAGATCTGGAAAGTGTGCACGGGGTTTAAAGCCCTTTGGAATTGCACATGAGTGTGGAAATAATGATACGCGAAATCCCGAGTTAGTTAGGAACTGTCTGAGCTGTCAGATCTCGGCTGGAAAACCCGACAGTCGTTGGATATATCAGGAGATATCCGAGGGTTAAAACCCTATTGAATAGGGGCGAAAGCCCCGAAATAGATCTAGACCGTTCGAATGACGGAAGCCACGTGTCGTGAGATTTCCCATTTTGGGAAATCGGGAATCGTGATATCGGGAGTCCTGGTAACAAGGAATCGAGACTTTCCATGGTGGAAACCCTAGAGCAATCATGGATCGTCTGATTTGAGAAGGCCACATGTCGAGAGATTACCCAATTTCGGGACTTCAGGTTTCAGGGTTTCGGTCCACGAAACTTTCAGAATTGCTTTCCTTTCCAACCCCCAACTTCCGAAATTTCGACTTACTCTACCCTTTGGGCCCACATACCACAGTGGTTACCCACAACTACAGTGGCATGTGGTACGTTCATGAGGGTACACATCGCTTTTAACGATGTCATCGGTTCCACCACTCTTGCTTTTCTCCATTCCCATGTGATTGCGGGTCATGATCACGGTTCAAATAAATGCAGTGCCTCTTTGTATTTCTCACCTCGGCACTACAGTAATGTCAAACCATTCAGCTTTGCAACCGTCGAATCCCGACAGGGTTAGCGACTACTCAATAGGGACAAATCCCTATAGGGTTAGCAAATGGCCAATGAGAACAGGCCCTGTCGCACAGTTAAGTGGAGTACAGGTGGCAGAGGGAAAATGCGGCACGGTAGAAAACAGGACAGGAGGGGGCCCCATTTCACACGCCACACTATTCTGGACCCACCCCCCCCATTAAAGGAAGAATGGAAAGGGAGGTCCGGAATTCACCTGAGCACCATTGATCAAGGTGAATTAATCTCAATCGTTTGAGAGTTGCACGTCCGATTCCAAACCCCCCTCCCCCCCCACCGCTAAAGGTAGAACAACAAGGGGGCTCTGGAATGAAACCTCAGCCGTAGATCTGGGCGGGTAGACTCTATCCGTCCAGATCTACTCGTTACTTACCTTAATGCACATTCACGCCCTGGCTTAAAGCCAACATCTCTTCCTCACATCTAACGGTCGTTACATACCCTGAGATTCCTGAAGGAATCTCATCCATTCATCGAGACTTAGCCACATGCTAATGTCTTGACATTATGGGTCGAGATTTATCAAGGAAAGAGCCCGAGTTCTTATCAATGGAACTCCCAAATCCCGATCCCCTGATTTCCCAAAATGGGTAATATCTCGACACATGGCCTTCTCAAATCGGACGATCCACGATTGCTCCGAGGTTTCCACCATGGAAAGTCCTGATCCCTTGTTACCAGGACTCCCGATATCGCGATTCCTGATTTCCTGAAATGGGAAATCTCACAACACGTGGCCTCCATCATTCGGATGCTCTAGATCTATTTCGGGATTTTTCCCCTATTCACTGTGGTTTTAACGCTCGGATATCTCCTAATAAATCCAATGGCTGTCGGGTTTTCCAGTCGAGATCTGACGGCTTATACGGTTCCTAACTAACTTGGGATTTCGCGTATCACGATTTCCACACTCCTATGCAATTCCAAAGGGCTTTAAACCCCGTGCACACTTTCCAGATCTAACGGTCATGAGGGTTCACCTTCCCTCCCGAACAGATCCTAAAGCTCCTACACTTATGGTGTGGAGTCCTCTCTCCCTGTGGACTTATACCACACTGGCTGCGGTTTCATAATGCTGCTATACCTCCTGAGCTTAAAAACTCATCAAGTAACTCCTTGACACTTTGGAGCACACCAGGGTTTGAAATTGGCCTTCTAGACCCAATTTCCCTTCGCATTCTCGGTCCAAAGACCGCTCCACTGGCCCATCTAGTCTCAGTGTCGAAACCTTGGTTCTGATACCAAACTGTAGCGCCCCTTTTCTGGCTACCAAGGTTTAATCACTATTAAGAGAAGGTTATAACACCACTCTATAATAGTGGCATGTAAAATGGGGCCCCCTCCTGTCATGTTGTCTACCGTGCCGCATTTTCCCTCTGCCACATGTACTCCACTTAACCATGCGACGGGGCTTGTTCTCATTGGCCATTTTCTAACCTTGTAGGGATTTGTCCCTATTGACCGGTCGCTAGCCCTGTCGGGGTTCGGCGGTTGCAAAGCCGAATGGTTTAACATTACTGTAGCGCCGATGCACGAAATAAAAAGAGGAACTGTGTTTATTTGAACCATGATCATGACCCGCGATCACATGGGAATGGAGAAAAGTGAGAGTGGTGGAAATGATGACGTCGTTAAAAGCGACGTAGACCCTCATGAACGTACCACGTGCCACCGTAGTTGTGGGTAACCACTGTGGTATGTGGGCCCAAAGGGTAGAGTAAGTCAGAATTTCAGAAGTCGGGGGTTGGAAAGGAAAGAAAGTCTGAAATCCTCATGGACCGAAACCCCGAAACATGAAGTCCTGAAATCCCGAAGTGCCGAAAATGAAAGTTTTGAAAACATGAAAATTGCAGAACCGAACGAGAGCTCAGAAAACTTATTTGAATCAAAATGTCTTTCGTTCTTGTTCGTATTGGCTTATAAATTTTATGGATTGTTCCGGAAGGAGTAATGGCCTGAAAAACTTCGAATTTAATTTCACAGTGCGTGTGCAGAGTTCAACGAAGGTCAGGACTCCAGTTAACCCACGCCGAGTATGGAGTGGGAAAAGGTGCATATTACCCCCGAAACAGAAGACGAACATGAAGGGAAGGATGTCAACCTGGGAGTCGAAGGATTGAACTCCAATGGGCATGGAAAAGAGAAGGATAAGGAAGGACACATAATGAAAATCATTGAAGGATTGCAAAGAGAGGCCAAGGCTCACCGAGCTGATAGTCGAAAGCTCATGAAAGTCAAGGATCGGCAGGGTGAATTAAACTTAAAATTTTTGAAGAGCCTGGAAAGAATAGAGAAGAAACTCGAGAAGGGAAGAGACTCAAGTACGACGGAGAGTCACAGAACCCATGGGAGAAGAAGTAGATCGAGGAGTGGTAGCTGACATCTTAGTCACTCCCAAAGACATTCTGACAAGAAGACACACAGTAGTTCAAACCCATCCCCTACCAGAAAACATCGAAAATCTAGAAAGGAGGAATTGAAAGTGGAGATGAACAATATTAAGCCTCCAACATTCGATGGAGAACATAAGAAGTAGGAAGATGCCGAGACCTGGATACTTGGCATGAAGAAATAATTCCAACTGCAGAATTATTCTGCCCATGCAGAAGGAAGAATTGCAATGTACCAATTGAAAGGAAAAGCCTCCATGTGGTGGGATCAGTTTGTGCAGGTGCATCACATTAGAGAGAAAGAGGTCACTTGGAAGGAATTTAAGAGGTATTTTGAGAAGAAATACTCGACTAAAAGATACTATGACAGAAAGATGAAGGCGTTCTTTGAACTCAAGCTAGGCATCACGACTATTGATGAGTATGAACGAAGTTTTCTAGAACTATTGAAGTATGTTCCATTCATCAAAGATGAGGCTGTCAAGATTCAGAGATATCTGAGTGGACTGCCACCTTCCATGAGTGACAAGATTCAAGATGATGATCCTAAGACCATGGAAGAAACCATAAGAAGGGCGAAATGCTTGTATGAACAACAAGGAGAAAAGCCTATCCTTCGGAAGGCTTGGAATGATCAGAGGAAGTTTAAGAAGGAACAGAGGCAGAAGGGAAACAAGCCTCCCTTTTTCAGAAATAGTCCTTGGGGACAGTCATCTTTTAGAG
>JASDQU011442909.1:23491-41077 GCA_032191745.1 Picea mariana | reverse complement strand
TCCTCTACAGCTGTCATGCTCAGCAAGACCCAACTGGGCATGTAAGCACCCTTTATTTTCTCACCAAGTGACGAATTGGGTGCAAACAACCACAAACTCCTAATGTTCTAACAAGTTTAAGTGATAACATTTGGCTCCACAGGGGATGGCATGCTCCCTGTGAGCTTCCAAGAGCGCGCAGCCCCAATGCCTTCTGCTTTGGGTTATGGAGTCTCCTATAGTCTCCTATTAAAAACAAAATAAACATAAAACAAGAGTGGTATTTACAATGGTGGAACGTTGACTACAACTTTAAACAAAAAACTTTTTTAGGAAGTGCCCATTTACTGGGCCACCAAAAACTTCATCATCCTCCAAATTCTGCAACCTGTAAGTATTATTCGAAAATGCCTCAGAAATCTTAAAGGGACCAATCCAAAGGGGCTTCAAATTTTCCATTCTTTCCCTTCTCCTATTTGGGCACATCCCATTTGAGCACTAGATCTCCCAGCTGGAAATCCTCTTTACTGCTCTTCCTGTCAAATATCTGCTTAATCCTTTTTTGTCGTTCACATGCCTTGTCCATCACTTTCTCTCTAGTCTAGTGCACTTCTACAAGTTGATGTATCCTTCTGATCATGTCATCAGGGTCTCCTTGGCAGTCCTAAAAGAATTTCGCCACAGGCAGGGCAAGCTGAGGAAATATTGCTTCAATTCCATAAACAAGCTGGAAAGGAGAGAGACCCAGTGACCTCTTTGTTGTCACTCTATCAACCCACAGAGTGAATTTGAGCTTTGAATCTCATGCTTTCTTGTTGTCCTCTAACAGTCTTTTGATGATCTTTATCGAGATTTTGTTAGAGGAATCTGCCAGTCCATTTCCTTGGGGGGTAGAGTGGATCAATGCGATTCCAAATTGCTCACAAAACTTGACCAGTGGTTCAGCATTGAAGCATGTCGCATTATCAGTGATGATTTTTTTCGGGCAACCAAACCTTGCTATGATGTCTTCAAGAAAACCAATGATTACTTTGTGAGAAGCACTCCTTGTGGAGATAGCTTCTATCGATTTGGTGAAGTAATCGGTTGTAGTAAATATCCACCTATGTTGACCGCTTGAAGCAGGATGAATTTCCCCAATGAAGTCAATACCGCACTGCTGGAAAGGTCCCGAAGCCACCACGGGCTTCAATGGCATAGACTTGAGTTGCTGCTTCCCAGAAAAATTCTGACATTTGATACAAGCTTTGATCTTTGCACAGACATCATTGAATAGAGTAGGCCAGTAGTACCCAGCCCTGAGAATTTTATAGGTGGTGGTTTTCCAGAAGTGATATCCCCCACATAGGCTGTCATGAAAATCAATCATTATTTTTTGGGCCTCTTGTGGATCTAAACATCTCAGAAGCAATCCTAGGGGATCTTTCGAATACAAGACATGGTCAATGAGGCAATATCTAATTTCTTTAAGATTTAAATATCTTGCCTTACTTTTTCCCATACCATCAAGGGGCCTTAACTCTTGCAGAAAATATATAATGTCTTTATACCAGGCGCACTCTGCTAATGGAGGGTTGTCCTGAGGACTTATGTCAAGCAACTCAACTTGCTTCTCTTCTGGGCATATGTTGATGAATTTAACCCCCAAATCTTTACAGTTAGATTCAGCCAATAGTTTGGCTAAACCTTGGCCTTTAACTAGTTTGGTGGGCTTTATTTCCAGATCAAATTCAAGGACTTTGGTGAACCACTTGCTCCTTCTCCCGTCTATATCAGGTTGAATGAGAATGTCCTTCACAGAGGCCAAAGGAACATATGCGATGATATTTGAGTGCAACACATAGACTCTGAAATCTTTGAGAGCCTTTACCAAAGCGTAGGCCTACTTTTCCATGATGTCATATTTTACCTCAGCATCCCTCAATGCTCGGCTGAAAAAGGAAATAGGTTGCTCCAGCGCCTCAACGTTTTTCTGCAACAAAATGGATGCTACTGTATTAAACGAAGCAAATGAAAAAATGAGGAAATCCTTTGAGTAATCAAGAATGATAAGCACAGGTGCTTCAGTCAAGGATTTTTTTATCTGATCAAAGGAATTTCAAGACTCAACAGTCTACTTAACGTCATTTCCCTTCCTCAACATGGTTTTTATAAGCCTTACCAATTCAACAAAATTTGAAACAAACCTCCTTAAAAAATTAATATTTATCAGGAAAGACTGGACTTCTTTCCTGGAACTAGGGAGTGACAAGGTTTGGATTGCTTCCAACCTGCTAGGATCAATTCTTACTCCCTCATTAGATACTATATGCCCCAGTAATTTACCCTCCTTCATGGAAAATAATGATTTCTTGGGATTTGAGGAGAGACCAAATTTCCTACATTTCAAGAAAACCCTTTTCAAATGCTCACAATGCTCTACATCAGACCTGGAGAAAACTGTGATATCATCTAGATACATGACCACAAATTTGTCTTTTTCTCCGATGAAAGCTATATCCATAGTTCGCTGAAAGGTTTCCCCTACGTTCATCAACCCAAAGGTCATCTTGGCATACATCAATGTACCCCAAGGAGTGGTGAAGGTTGTCTTTTATCTATATTCAGAAAAGATAGAGATCTAATTGTAGCCAGAAAATCCATCAATCATGGACATCCTAGATGCACCAGTCACCCTCTATAGTATGTGTTCCATCTTTGGCAAAGGGTAGTTGTCCTTCTTTGAGCTCCTGTTCAAGTTTCTGAAATCGACACAAAGTCTGATTTCTCCACTCTTCTTCCTCACTGGGACCAGGTTTCCCACCCACTCAGAATACCTCAACGGCACAATAATCTAAGCATCCAAAAGCTTCTTCACCTCTCTCTCCATGATAGGCAACAACATAGGATTTATCTATCTCAACTTCTATCTAAATGGTTTGGCTTCCTCCTTCAGTGGGATCTTGTGCTCAATAATTCTTGTGTCGTATGTTCTAAGATCCTCATAAGTCCAGGCAAACACATCAGAAAATTTATTTAATATCTCAACATATTCGGCCCTCTGCTCCCTTGACAGGCTGCTTGAAAGATTGAAAAACTTAGGACTTTACTCTGTACCAATGTTGCATTCGGATATGCCAACATCGTCGATCAACCTTCCAGATTTTACTGTGACATCATTACTGTCAAAAATCCTTTCCAAAGGAACTAGTCCCTTTGGAATGTGATTACTCGGTAACTACACAATATCACGATCAACAATTTTATTCAAAAATTCATTAGCATGGGGGCTATTTGCAGAATCATGGTCCTGATCATTATCAATGTGTAATGCAGAGAACTCATCCACAGTTTCAAGGAATCTCTTGATTTCAAGATCATCCTCAAACACCTTCCAATGCTTGACATTGTCAGGTATAGACGACCTGTATTTTACTTCTATATCATACCTGAGCTTGGCGGCAGAGGGACTCTGAAATTGCTTGCTGAAATAGCCAAAGAATCGGCCATGACATTTTCTTCTCTAGGAATAAATGAGATGTTGAAGGCTAAGAAGAAGATGTCGACCAAATCCCACACTTCATTTCTATACGATCTCATCCTAGGGTGCTTAGCTTGATAAATATTTCTAATCTGATTAACAATCAATTATGTGTCCCCAAACACAAATATTTCCTTGATCCCCATGTCTTTTGCAGCCCTCAAACCCAAAACAAGAGCTTCATATTATTCCACATTATTGGTAGATTCAAACTCTATCTTGTAGGATAGAGATATAGTTTTCTGAGTAGGGGAAATGAAGACTATTCTAGCTCCAGCACCTTCCCTAGAGGAAGCTCCATCTAAGAACATTTTCCAAACGAAGATAATTGGAGGAGCATCTTCACAGAGAGTAATGGACTTTCTGATCTCGAGATGATTTTCAAGGGCACCCGTGAGCTGCAATAAGCTGGATCCAAATTCAGTATCAAGGGAAAAGATAGGATGATTAGTGGGGTCTGCTTCATCGCTGATAATGTAGGCCAGCTGAGCTTCTTTGTACAGTCTTCTATGCTCCCCCCCAAACACAGGAATGGTAGCATATGTGAGGTTCATCTGCAGTGTTCCCCCAAGTCTTTTTATCCAAGATCTTGACAACAACATACCGAACTTGGGAGGGACATCGAACACCACAATGTCCATGACCACACTTTTCATGGGTAGCTGAAACAGGGTTACAACTAGATCTTTCATGACCCCAAGACATTTCACTTTCCTAGAGTCAAAGGAATACATTTCATGGTAATCCTTTGTGACTTCTAGTCTTAGTTCATCCATTACAGTTTTGGGCATGAGATTATCAGACACCCCTGAATCCATCAGACAATTATGCATTACCTTATCATGTATATTTAGGGATGTATAGAAGGGAGGGGATGAATCATCCTTGTCCTCTATCATGGGGCCTAAGATAATTGATGGTTTTTCATCCTGCAAATTGATTGAGTCTATGGGATGATTTGGGGGTTCAAGTAGCAACAATTTAGAGAGGATTCTTCTGAAATCTTCATGCTTGACCAGCTTTGAAAGGGGTAAAGGGATTCTGATTTTCTGAATTTCATGCTCAAAGTTGAAAGAGGAGGGGGGCTTTATAATTTCTCTCACTTATGGGGCATGATCTTTGGCTACTGGTGAGGGGTTCTGAGCTTTCTTTTCTTTCTTGTTGTTTGTTGCATATTTAGCAGTCTTCTCTGCTCTGGAAGGCTGATAAGGGATTTCAAACTTCCCTTCTTTCTTCTTAGACCTGAGGTTGTATTTATTGGGACTACTATAACTCTTCTCCCCTTTACTCAACTCATTTATTTGGTTGTCCATGAGGGACTCCTTGTAGGAAGATTGAGTTAGATGGGGAAATTGGGAGGTGTCTCCGAGACAATGGATTTCAGGATCAAGCTCTTCTTCTTCCCTTTCCTCATAAACAACAAGGTTATTTTGGAGAGGGGTTTGAATTTTTTGATCATCTCTATTTCTGTCCCTCTGTTCCCTTTGCATAATCTGAGGAGAATTGTTATTCGGCCTCTTGAAGTTGCCTCTGTTATCAAAATTTTGAGAATTTATGTATGTCTTCTTCCCCTCTACTTTAAATCTTTCCATTCTGGTTGAAAGCTATTTTAGTAACTTGGTAACTTCATCCATTTGAGGGGGGGAAGCAGAGGAACTGGAGGTGGAGGCTTCATATCTTCCCCTTGGTATGTTTCTATCATCCTTATTCCTGAGTCGGTTAGCTGACAATATATTGGATTCTACTTCCATGGCTGTGTCTTGCATATGAGCCAAGGAAGTAGCTCTTTTCTCTCTTAACAGGAGGCAAAACGCAGGGTCAAAAGCACTAGCAGGGATCTTATTGTACATTTTGTTGAATCTTTTGGAGAAATCAGAGACAGATTCTCCCTCTTTTCTCTTTAGTGACCCGAACTTTGTGATATAATACATAAAATATTTTTTATCCCCCCACTGCCTCAAGAAAACATCATCTAGACCTTCAATCCCAGCAATAGATCCAGGGGTCAATCCCTTAAACCATTTTCTAACCTCACTGTCAAGGCTTTGGACAAAGACTCTCATCTAGACATCTTCGTTTTCAATATTTAGGTTGTCTGCATAATTGTAGAAGGCAACAAGGTGCTCTTCAACAGTTATGTCTTCCTCTCCAGTGAATTTGGGCATATACTTTAGGTAATCTCTAGCGGGGAGAGCATTTATGGGCTGAGGTAAGACTAGAGGGGAATATCTAGCAGCCACTATGGCATCCATTATGTTTCTAGGGGGATTAGTACCCTCCATTGGGATATGAGGTGGAGGAGAATTAGAAGGAGAAGTTGTTCGAATAGGGGAGACTGGAACTAAGTTTCTGGGAAGAAAGGGAAACAACAGGGGATTCGCGGGAAAGATTAAAGGGCTAGAGGAGAAGAGTTATCTCTCTCTGTTAAAGCAACAACTTTAACAGGGGGAGGAGTGAAAAATATTGGAGTGGGAAACTCTTCTAAGATTCTGTATCTAGACCAAGCTACAACATCAGGGGAGATAGGAATGACAAAGATTTCTCCCTCCAATCCAAGACCAGGAGGGGAGAAATCAATAGGAACACTCTCAAACTTTAAAACTTGGGAAACTCCAACAGATGGTATAATAGGAAAATGAGAAGCGGATATTAGAGTTTCTATAGGAGAATAATAAAAATCATTAGAACTACCTAATTCAGTAGTAGAAGTACCTCCTCGGAGGGCCTTTCCCTTTCTAAAAATTTTCTCTGGGTCAACTTTAGGTATTGCTAAAGGGAGTTGTGGAGTAGACCTCGTGTGTCTGCCTCTAGAAGCCACATCTCAAATAGTGGAGTCGCCAGTGGGTTCTCTAGTGGAGTCACCAAGTGCACAATTGAAATCTTTGATGTACTAAGTTCTGAATCACCTTCAAAACCAGTAAGCTTTGTCATTCAATCCCGGGGAAAATCTTCAATTCGTCCCCGACAATGGTGCTGGAAATGTTAGCACCAGAAGTCACCTCTTGATTGTGGCAAAGGCAAGCCCAGTACCCATTAGTTTGTATGTCACAATGAATAAATTTAAAGGTGTTCTAATGGACACAAACTCATGATTATATCGCTTTAACTCAGAGAATTGGATTGGCATGCACAGGCAAATGAGATCTCGATCTAACTTCAGTCAGTAAGTTGTAATAATGGTGATTAGGGGGAAGAAATTAAGGAGAGTGAAGAGGTCTGTTATGGACATCTGACCTTCCAGTAGCCTAAAGAAGAAAAGATCAGAAGACAATATCCTCTTGGTTCAAATTTTGGGGGAACTGAATGAAATTATCATTGAACTGAGATCAAACATACATCCCAATTCAATAACAATAACCCAACTAGATCATCCATGCCCAAGTCATTCAGTGTTGGGGGAAACACAAGACAGAGACTGATTAAAACCGGTGGTGATGTCCCTGTGATCAAACCTACATCACAAAAACATAACTACCCTTGACTGGATCCTCCATGCTCGAGTGTTCTAACACAGGTTTTTACAGAGATATGAAAAGAAGCTGACTTACATTAAATAAGAAGTCTCAAATACAAATACATAACCAGAAAATTAGAGGCTTTACTAAAACTTTACAATTAGGAGCTTAGCTCAACCATCAACCCTAACAAAACATCGAAACTAAGTATTTATACTCAAATCCACTTGCTCCCTTTAGAAACGCTCTCTGGTCATTACATTCAAGGCTTGGCGTCTGCATATTCCTCTGTCAGATTGCACTTGCATTCTTTTGTCAGACACAAGATTAGATCAATATGGGCTTCACAATAAAATCCATGACATTGGAACTTTTGACTGACAGTCTGCCCTCCATGGCTAGTTCTTCAATGCTTTCCATTTATGTGGTGAAACAAGGTTTCAACCACCTTCCCCATTTCATTATTTCTTTCTTCGAGATCGGGCAAAGACCTGACACCCATGAATGTTTCATGTGAGCTCACGAATCCTTCAAGTCAATTATGGTGTCTCGAGGCCACGTAGATCTTTATCTGTGACCAACTCAGGTGCTTTGATCTCTTGCGCAACCCCTTTCCATCTGACCCTGGGCTGTGACTGTGTGCCTAATTCCCAGGAACTTCGGGATTTCACGTTTCACGAGTTTGCATTGTGATCCATGCTGAAATCTCTGAGTCATGAAATCGCAACTGTTTGGATTGGGCGACATGTATCCCTTTACATCAGACGATCGAGATCATTTCGGGACTTCGTGTGTCACGATTCTTCAAGACTCTACCCTCCTACTTTCCTGACTCGCGAAATTGCGAAAATCTGATCCAACGGTCCAGATCTCTCCTTTGATCAATGGTTGTGATATTTTCACGATTTTGAATTTTTCGAGTTCTGATGACTTTGCTCCTTGACCACTCCATCTTGAGAAACCACGAAATGATAATCTTGCACCACGCGTCCTTCCCAGTACCAACCGCTAGGATTGACCTTGCAATTTCGGATCTCTATTTGACGCTAAACTTGGTGCAACTGTATGATCTCGATCACCCGATGGCCATCGATCCAATCTGCCTGATGGCTCTCCGCCATTGAAATTTGATCTTTCTCGCTCGCTTGATTTGAGTTGATATTAGACTGCTTCAAGTGTTTCACCTAGTTCTCACAAATGTAACCTGTGTAGTTTACTTGAATGACTAGATGAGGGCCAGGGATGATTTTAAGGATGGAAATTTATTTTAAAATGTAGAAACCTTGGCAAATCTTACTAATCCTTCATATTCCAACTATAAATGTTTGGCGATATTTTTGTAAAAATATTCAAACTTCTAAGGATTTTATACAGTTTTTATAAAATTTTGGTGATTTTTAAGTTAAAATCATTTTATCCTATAGAATTTGGGCGAATAATTTTTAAAATAGCGAATCTCGTTTTTGGAAAAACCATGGAAAATTAGCCCATGAATGAAATTTAGCCCCTAAAATCATCCATGCTGAGGGCTCAAGAAAACAAAATATCAGAGATAGAGATGAAGAGAGGAATGATCGGCCTAAGATAGAACAGGAAGGTTGAGGGCCGATACTTCTCAGACAGGATGACAAGGAAAAATAGGCCGATCAAATAGATGAAGGCCAATGGAAGAAAAGCTACAAGTCAAGAGGGAAAAACTTACGATCGAGTCTGCAAAAGGAGGAGAGAGAGGAAAAATTTTGCAGGCTTAGGTAGAAACCAAAAACTCCTAATGTTCTGACAATTTTGTGTGATAACAACGCCTATTCTGGTTTTCCTAGATTGGAGTAAGGAATTCCATGTGCATGTCAATGTGTCATCTATTTCATTAGGAGTAGTGTTAGCACAACCAGGAGCAGGAGATATTGACCATCCGCTAGCCTTTGCTAGAAGGAATCTCTCTACAACTAAGATAAATCACACTACTACCAAAAGAGAAGGTTTAGCCATGGTATATGTGTTGCATATGTTTCGACACTGCTTGTCGGGAGGACATTTTAAAATGTTCACTGATCACTTTGCATTGAAATACCTAGTCAACAAGCCAGTGTTGGGGGGAAGGATATGCATATGGATACTGTTATTCCAGGAATATGATTTTGAGATTGTGGTCAAGCTAGGGAGAATGAATAAGGGACATGACCACTTTTCTAGGTTAGAAAATGGAGAGGAACCTACCAGTTTGGAGGATACGCTACCAGATGCACAATTGTTGGCCATCAGAAATTTTGATGATCGCTTCATCGAGATAGTCCAATTCCTATCAACAGGAATGGCACCTCGCGAATATAAAATCATTCAGAAGAAACAGTTGGTAGTTCGTGCTGGAGATTTTTCACTTATAGCTGGACAGCTATATAAGATGGGACCTGATGAGAACTTGAGGAGATGTGTTATGGAGGTAGAAAGACCACTAATTCTGACAGAAGCACATGAAGGCATCGCAGGAGGAAATTCTGCAGGTAAAGCAACATCGCAGAAGGTTCTTAGAGTTGGCCTCTGGTGGCCCACTTTACACAAATATGCTAAGGAATACTACAAAGCCTGCGATGTATGCCAAAGAGTTGGGAAACCTTCTAGAAGAGATGAGATGTCTTTAGCACCTCAGCTAACTTTACAGGCATTTGAGAAATGGGCTATCGATTTTGTGGGACCTATCAACCCACCAAGAAAGTGCACAAGAGAAAGATACATCATCACTACGACAAAGTATTTGACCAGATGGGCAAAAGCAAGAGCAGTTAAGGACTGTAGTGCAACTACAGTTGCGCGGTTCATATTCGATGATATCATAAACAGGTTTGGATGCCCAAAGATCCTTATGAGTGATCAAGGTACACATTTTATTAATAAGACTATTGAAGCCTTGACTCAGGAATTTGAAGTTCACCATAAGAAGAGCACTCCATACCATCCATAGGAAAATGGAACAGTCGAAGCCTTCAATAAGATCTTGGAGACATCACTAATGAAGATTTGCAGTTTGAACAAGGATAATTGGGATTTGAGAGTACCAGCAGTTTTATGGGCTTATAGAACCACTTGCAAGAAGCTGACAATGAAGACTCCCTTTAAGTTCGTTTATGATCTAGAAGTAGTAGTACCTATGGAATATTTGGTTCCTAGTCTAAGAATTGCAACATTCACAGATATGGATGACACTGACGATGTTCAAAACAGGCTTGCGTAGTTGGTATAACTAGAGGAATACATATTTATTGTAGGATTCCATCAGCAGGTATAGAAGGAACGAGAAAAGGCTTACCATGACAGACACATCAAGAAGAAATCATTTAAGCAAGGAGACCTAGTATTGGTATATGACAACAAGTTCATGAAGCATCTAGGGAAGTTCAGGACACATTGGATGGGGCCATATGAGGTTTCCTATGTTACAGAATGATCCAAGTGGATATCGGTGGCCACACACCTTTTCCAACTGGCTCAAAACAATTTTCTGGCAATTTTGGTAATTTACTATTTTTAGCAGTTTTTAACTTCTTGGGCCATTTTGAGGCCCTAAACAATGTTTTTTGGGAAAACAGGTTTGTAATATTTAAGTTCCTTTGATATTTCACCTAAAATGAATCTCCTCGACGATTCCTTTCCAACAGGCTATCATACACCTAAAACAGAGATCATGTGCAAAAGTTACAACCCCATGAAGTTGATGTACTAACTTACCCAAACGGGGCCCACATGACTTTTGGTGCTTCATCTCCTAGGGTTAGGTTTTTGGATGTAGGGGACTTTTGGAATTCTTTCTTATTGAAAAATGCCTTCATAGCCTCATTGTAATCATCTTCTTGCGAATGAGCGCAGCTATCACATCTCTTCTCAGAGATAAGCCGCCACCATTCCAACGAGTCTTTCACTCTGTACTTTTATAGCCTCTGTACATTTATTTTATTAATAGAAAACGTGTATTACTGTATATATGTGTTTATGGTTGCATCTCTGATACATTTTTGTTATATTATTGAATACTTGTGATATCTCTATGCATTTTTTTATTATATCTTCACTCTCATTTTATGCGGAAAATAATCCAGATCAGTGGTATCAAAGCAGGTTGTTCTTGATCGTTTTTTCAATGCATGTCACCGACGGGGTCCGAGTAAAGCAAGTTGGGTCTTGAGCTTGTCTCTCTTGAAGACAATCGCTCTCGCACACCCAAGAAACCATCAATGGCGGAAGAAAATAAAAACGATACAGAAAACGATCCTATCAATATGTTGCTTGAGCAAGCTCTCACACAACAGAGGGACGAAATGATGGAGAATTTTTCCCACATCCTTCAATGTCTCCCAATAGCATCAGGTGTATCTTCATCAAGTGGCCACTTTGGAGACACCTCGCCTTTTAAGGTACAGGTCAATTTTGATATTCCTATATTTGAAGGTCAGATAGATGTGAATACCCTAGATAAATGGTTAAATCTGTTAGAAGGTTATTTCTCTGTTCACATTTTTTTTGACAAAGAAAATATCATCTTTGCACTCCTTAAGGCTCTCCCCCATGTCAAACATTGGTGGGAAACTTACAGGGAGAAAATTTCCACAGAGGAGTCTAGAATATATGGGGTCGATCCCACTTTGTATTTTTATGTGAATGCGGTAAATGAACAGCATTACCCTATTGGCAACTATGAAGACCAGTACATGAGATGGACCACACTGCAGCAAGAGAGGAGCCAATAAGTTCCAGAGTTCACCAATACCTTCCATACCTTGCGCACCAAGCTGGGTATCAAAGACTCTGAACGAAATTTGGTTCTGAAATACAGTGGGGCTCTACACAGATACATCCAAATTGAAATGGATATTTTGGAAATCTCATCACTCAGTGTTTCTTATCGATTTGTTGTTAAAATTGAGTAGAAATTTAAGCACCATCAAAAACGGGAGTTCGGGTTTTCAAATATACAACAACCAAAGTATGACAAAGATGACCCTAACAAATAGTCTCCCGAAAACTAGTCCAAGCTATAGGAAAAGAAGGGTCACGGGAAGACAAAGAAGGACACTGGAAAATGGTGTGATTTCCATAAAAGCCCCTGGCTCAACACCAATGAATTTCACTCAAAAGAGTCATTAGTGGTTGAGATCAAAGACAAGGAGCCGAACCCTGATTCAAAAACTGATTATGAAAATACTGGTAAAAGACATATCATCGACACAAACCCCATTGCTATTGTCGTGACCGCAACAATTCAATCAAAAGAACCAATAGATCCTGAAGAGAGGGAGCACCTTTTTCATTCACAAATGTGGGTGAAGGGGACCCCGTTGCATTTTATTGTTGATAGCAGAAGCCAGAAGAACCTCATCTTAGCAGAGGTTGTCAAATAGTTGGGATTGTCAACAACACCACACCCGCAGCCATACAACATTGGGTGGCTTCACCAAGGACGAGATCTTCATGTCAGCCAGTAGTGTTGATTGTCATACGACATCCAACCCTTCAAAGATGAGGTATTATGTGATGTTTCACCACTGGATGTCTGTGATGTTCTCTTGGGCCAGCCATATATGTGGAGACGCCATGTTGTTTATGAGTCTCGACCCCGCAGTCTCATTGTTTCTATAGGGGGTCATATCTACAGAATACCAGAGGTAGTTCCAACTATTGTTCCACCTAAAAAGTTCCACAAGGTAGTATCTCATACTGCAAAATTCAGCTTCTTCACAATCTGTTCAAAAGGGGAACATAAGGACACTGCAACCACTACAACCTCGCCAAAAGCACCTTATATCCAACAGAAGCAGGTCGAAAAGGTTGTAGAAAATCACAAAGATTCCTTCTGCACACTGTCCTCTCGTGTAGCTCAACTTTTTGAATAGACTTAGCCTCCACAGGTCCTTGATAGACTTCCACAAACTGAGCAGTGCGACATCTCCAGCAAGGCAAGCAACTCACCAAGATTCAGATTCATCAAACACTTTTTCCTCTCCCTCGGGAACTCAACGCAATGGAGACCATTTCTTCCTAAGGAGGGAGTATTGATCTAGGTGGATATATTTGGTCATCCACCTTTTCCAACTGGCTCAAAAAAAAATTCTGGCAATTTTGGTAATTTACTATTTTTAGTAGTTTTTAACTTTTGTGGCCATTTTGAGGCCCTAAGCGATGTTTTTTGGAAAAATAGGTTTTCAATAATGAATTTCTTTCAATATTTCACCTAAAATGAATAGCCTCGATGATACCTTTCCAATGGGCTATCATATGCTTAAAACAGAGATCGTATGCAAAACTTATGACCTTGGGAAGTTGATGTACTAACTTACCCAAACGAGGCCCACATAACTTTTGGCGCTTCATCTCCTAGGGTTAGGTTTTTGGATGTGGAGGGATTTTGGCACTCCTTCTTATTGTAAAAATGCCTTCAGAGTCTCATTGTAATCATCTTCTTGTGAATGAGTGCAGTCGTCACATCTCTTCTCAGAGATAAGCCACCACCATTATAGTGAGTCTTTCACTCTGTATTTTTATAGTCTCTGTACATTTATTTCATTAATAGAAATCGTGTATTACTGTATATATGTGTTTATGGTTGCATCTCTGATACATTTTTGTTATATTATTGAATATCTGTGATATCTCTGTGCATTTCTTTATTATATCTCCGCTCTCATTTCGTGCCGAAAATAATCTGGATCAATGGTATAAGAGTAGGTTGTTCTTGATCGTTTTTTCAGTGCATGTCGTCGACGAGGTATGAGTATAGAAAGTTGGGTCTCGATCTTGTATCTCTTGAGGAAAATCACTCTCGCACACCCAAGAAACCCTCAATGGCAGAAGAAAATAAAAACGACGGAGCAGATGATCCTATCAATCTGTTGCTTGAGCAAGCTCTCACATGATAGAGGGACGAAATGATGGAGAATTTTTCCCACATCCTTCAACACCTCCCGATAGCATCAGGATCATCTTCATCAAGCGACCACTTTGGAGGCACCTCTCCTTTTAAGGTACAGTTCAATTTTGATATTCCTATATTTGAAGGTCATATAGATGTGGATGCCCTAGATAAATGGTTAAATCTGTTAGAATGTTATTTCTCTGTTCACTATTTTTCCGACAGAGAAAAGATCATCTTCGCTCTCCTTAAGGCTCTCCCCCATGCCAAACATTGGTGGGAAAATTACTGGGAGAAAAGTTCCACAAAGGAGTCTAGAATATATGGGGTCGAGCCCACTTGGGATTTTTTTGTGGATGCAGTAAAGGAACAGTATTACCCTGTTGGAAACTATGAGGACCAGTAGATGAGATGGACCACACTCACCAATACCTTCCATACCTTGTGCACCAAGCTAGGTATCAAAGACTCTGAACAAAATTTGGTTCTGAAATACTGTGGAGCTCTACACAGATACATCCAAACTGAAATGGATTTTCTGGACATCTCATCACTCAGTGTTGCTTATCGATATGCTGTTAAAATCGAGTAGAAATTTAAGCACCAAAACAAACGGGCGTTCAGGTCTGCAAATCCGCAACAACCAAAGTATGACAAAGATGACCCTAACAAATAGTCTCCCAAAAACCGGTCCAAGCCACAAGAAAAGAAGGGTCACGGGAAGACAAAGAAGGACACTGAAAAATGGTGCGATTTCCACAAAAGCCCCTCACACAACACCAATGAATGTCACTCAAAACAGTCATTGGTGGCTGAGATCAAAGACAATGAGCCAAACCCTGATTTAGAATTTGATTTTGAAAAGACCAGTAAAAGACATATCATTGACGCAAACCCCACTACTATTGTCACGACCACATAAATTCAACCAGAAGAACCAACAGATCCTGAAGAGGGTGAGTGCCTTTTTCATTCACGGATGTGGGTGAAGGGGACCCCGTTGCATTTTATTGTTGATAGCGGAAGCTAGAAGAACCTCATCTAGGCAGAGGTCATCAAATAGTTGGGATTGTCGACAACACCACACCTGCAGCCATACAACATTGGGTGGCTTCGCCAAGGACGAGATAATCGTGTCAGCCAGCAGTGTCGGTTGTCATCTGGCATCTAGCCCTTCAAGGATGAGGTATTATGTGATGTTGCCCCACTGGATGTCTATGATGTTCTCTTGAGCCAGTCATATATGTGGAGACGCCATGCTATTTATGAGTCTCGACCCCGCAGTGTCATTGTTTCTCTAGGGGTTCATCTCTACAGAATACCAGAGGTAGTTCCGACTATTGTTCCAGCTAAAAAGTTTCATAAGGTAGTATCTCATACTGCAAAATTTAGCTTCTTCACAATCTGTTCAAAAGGGGAACATAAGAACATTGTAACCACTACAACCTCGCCAAAAGCACCTTATATCCAATAGAAGCAGGTCGACAAGGTTGCATCAAAGTGAAAAGATTCCTTCTACACATCGTCCTCTCATGTAGCTTGAATTTTTGAATAGCCTCAGCCTCAACAGGTCCTTGACATACTTCCACAAACTGAGCAGTGTGACGTCTCCAACAAGGTAAGCAGCTCACCAAGATTCAGATTCAAAAAACACTTTTTCCTCTCCCCCGGGCACTCAATGCAATGGAGACCATTTATTCCTAAGGAGGGAGGATTGGTCCAGGTGGATATCGGTGGCCACCCACCTTTTCCAACTGGCTCAAAACAATTTTCTGGCAATTTTGCTAATTTACTATTTTTAGCAGTTTTTAACTTCCGGGGCCATTTTGAGGCCCTAAACGATGTTTTTTGGGAAAAAAATGTTTGAAATATGTAATTCCCCTCAATATTTAACCTAAAATGAATCTCCTCGACGATACCTTTCCAACGGGCTATCATACGCCTAAAATGGAGATCGTATGCAAAAGTTACAACCCCGAGAAGTTGATGTACTAACTTACCCAAACGAGGTCCACATGACTTTTGACGCTTCATCTCCTAGGGTTAGGTTTTTGGATGTGGAGGGATTTTGGAATTCCTGGTTATTGCAAAAATTCCTTCAGAGCCTCATTGTAATCATCTTCTTACGAATGAGCATAGCCATCACATCTCTTCTCAGAGATAAGCCGCCACCATTCTAGCAAGTCTTTCACTCTGTATTTTTACAGTCTCTATACATTTATTTCATTAATAGAAATCATTTATTACTGTATATCTATGTTTATGGTTGCATATCTGATTATTTTTGTTATATTATTGAATATTTGTGATATCTTTGTGTGTTTCTTTATTATATCTCCACTCTCATTTCATGTCGAAAATAATCCGGATCACAGATGGTGGAGCTGTGCAGTTGAAGACTTTGAACGGAGAATGGAAGGAAGGTTTGGTGAATCAGATCCGGTTGAAATTTTACTATGTCAACCAGTTTCCTTGTAGCTCTCAGTAACAGCGTAAGAAGAAGGGTCTAGGTACCAGGTGCAGTTGAAACTGGGTACTAGACACAGAAAAGACAATCTGCACACAGTGGGGAGGGATAGAGCAGAAATCATAGGTTTCTCTGTGCAATTTGAAGTCGAAGTAAAATAAAAAGGTCAAACTTGCAGTGCCTCAAGATGAGTCACATGTGAGTGTTGGGGGCCTGTTGGCCCTTGGTTATGGATTAAGGAAGAAAGAGAAGAATAAGGAAGAGAGAAGATGAAGTATGAACTACATGGAAGGCACATTGACTGAGATTGGGTCGAAGTGGTCAAAGAAGCGGAAAAGGAGAGAAGTGAGGGAAAACGAGTCATTGGACGAGGATATCGAGGAAGACAGATCAGAAAGGAATATGGATCTTGGACAACTCAGCAAGTGGAAAAATCCACCAATGGATGCTTTGGAGAACCTCGCGGGAAGAACAGAAAGATAGGCTAGTGAAGCCCTGAAAATGTGGGTCAAGTGGACCTAGGGTGTTAGACACCTAGGGTTTTGACACCTAGGTTTCGGCCTAAGTTTTTCGGAGAGTTATTGTAATGTATAAATAAAGGTCTAGAGTACCTGGGATGGGTTAGTTCTGAGTTTGTTATTGGCTAGAGTTGTGTTGTGATATCATGTGATTATTGTTGTGTGAGAGAGAAGTGTTGTGTGTGAGATCACTCTAGTATTGTAAGATCTTCAGTTGGGTGCGAAGATCAACCCTGCAGCTGGCTGCACAGGGAGGGGAGAGAAGAAGAGAAAGAGAGAGAGATCTGCAAACTAAGCACATAGATAGAACTGTATGTTTTCATATAATATCAATAAACACAGTTATGTGGACGTAGCCCTAGAAAGAGGGTGAACCACGTATATGTTGTTATCTTCTATGGTTGATGTTGTGTTCTTTGCTTCTTGTTAGTCTGTTATTGCATTATTGAGCTACATCTGAGATATAACTATGTGAAGTAGGTTTAAGTTGGTAAATAATATCTAGTTGTTGTGTGTTATTGTTGTGGATCCACTTTTCATTTCCTCTAGTTGTATACATCTGTGTCTTGCAACCCCCTGTTAGGATATTTAGACACTTAGGAGTTAGTTAAGATCTACTTGGTCTAATATGTCGTTAGGTAAAAGTGTGTTTCTTTAGTATGCATTAGTATGCATTTGTAGTTAGGAAATCCGACGGTCACGATATGTTCCCGACATAGAGTGATCCGACGGTTCATACTCTCCTCGAT